>JABUQX010077626.1:10000-12500 GCA_015478945.1 Trachelipus rathkii | reverse complement strand
ACTGTGAGAATTGGAGAAGTGAAACATTTGTTTATTTATATGATGATACAATTTGTCGGTAATTGTGTTCAGAAATTAGTTTTCAACTCTGATTTGAATTTGCATGCAGGAATAGCTAATACCATACTCAAACATTGCAGTCTTTTAAGCTTATTTATTCTAAATACAATGAAGAATTTTCGGTTTGTTGATAGATATTTAAACAGAAAAAAATAAAAGGGGAGAACTACTATTCTTATAAGTAGGTTTAGACTTAGTTGGATTGAACAATTAGTTAAATAATTAAGTTCATTCGGAAGTAATTAGACTTTTCACTTTCACACAGTATGTATCAATATACTAAATATCTAACATATTTTAGTTCAAAATATTTAAAATACTTCAAATTCATTACATTACGCATCATTTAAAATCATGTAACATCGCAAATGGTCATTATTAAGTTAGCATTATTCTTGCGGACTCATGGTTATTATATACTTCATGAATTTTTATTAATTTTTGAGTTTATATCCTGAATATATCAATATACTGATAAACAATGTGAATGTGAACATTCTTTCCACTTTAGGACATTTCGTCGATATGGTACTGAGGGAATTTAAGAGTTCATACCTTATTAAAACTATGGGAATATCTTAATGACATTTTAGAGTATTGGAATTGGTCAATTGAGACGAAAACGTTTTGTTTAAAAAATTTCATTTTCGATATAATATTTTTATTGTTTTGATTATTGCACCCTCTTAGATATAAATTTGATAAGGTTAGATATTCCTATGTTTTATGTAAGCTAAAAACCTTTAAGCTTGATAATAAGCTAAGGAATTTTTCCAGAGTTCTAATTTTTTTTTTTTTTTTTTTTTTTTTTTTTTTTTTTTTTTTTTTTTTTTTTTTAAGAATATTTCCGAGGCAAGTTTTGTAGGTTTCTAAGAATAAGCTGAATGTTATTCCAGTTGAAAGCAATATAGTATATAAATATGAATGCAAGAAAATAAATCATGTGTGTGGTTAATTTGAAATATGGGGATAATTACACTTCATGTTACGAAAAATAATAATAATTACTGTGTAATAATAATGTACGTGTAGTGCCACTCAAAGTGGCTAAGGAACAGATTTTCTTGACCGTTTAATTTCAAAATATATTTCACTACACTTACGGAATTGTGCTTCTGAAGTAGCGATACATAAACCGGTTCTTCTGAAGTTGCGACATATAAACCAGTTCTTCTGAAGTAGCGATATATAAACCTGTTCTTCTGAGGTAATGATATATAAACCGGTTCTTTTGAAGTATCGATATATAAAACAGTTCTTCTGAAGTTGCGATATATAAGCTGGCTCTTCTGGAGTAGGAATATTTAAACGGGTTCTTCTAAAGTAGCGCTATATAAACCGATTTTTCTGAGGTAGCGATATATAAACCGGTTCTTCTGAAGTATCGATATATAAACCGGGTTTTCTGAAGTATCGATATACCAGTTGTAGGAAGTAGCAATATATAAACCTGCTCATCTAAAGGATCGATATATAAACCGGTTCTTCTAAAGTAGCGATATATAAGCAGGTTTTCCTGAAGTAGCGACATATAAATAGGTTATCTGAAATAGCAATATATTAACCGGTTTTCAAATAGCTATTTTAAACCGGTTTTCCTAAAGTATCAATATACAAGCCGGTTTTTCTGAAGTAGCAATATAAACCGATTCTTCGGTAGTAGCGATATATAAACCGGATCTTCTGAATTAGCGATAAGGTATATAAATCGGTAATATAATGCTTATGGATCAATTTTACTCTTATTTAGAAAATCTCAATATATATATATATATATATATATATATATATATATATATATATTATCAAAATACATAAAAAATATATATATATATATATATATAATATATATTAATATATATATAATAGATATATTATATATATATAATATATATATATATATATATATATATATTTAAAATAATTATCAAAATCCTAAAAAATTATCTACTGCAAGCAAGAAAAGCCTTGTAAAAATTTCTAAGCCATATTTTTAAGCTACTTCAATTCTGTATGAGAAAACCTTCTCAAATATATCAAAGAGAATGACATTCTTTTCTCTAATCAATAAGAGGAAACTACAAAGGAAGCGATGCATGCATATAAACTCAAAATTAACAACATATGCATCTTGCTTTAAAAAAAAGATACAAGTGATGTGTTGCATATCTACAAGTTTTAAAAATAATTTTTGAGAAAAATATTCATCTCTCCTCTCTCTTCTCCTCTCTATGCTCTATCCGTATGCATCCCCCTGGTTCCACGCGCACGCTTCTCTCGGTCTTCATCTCTCTCTCTATCGATGTCTCTCTCACTCATCCGCTCTCGGGTCTCTCTACTCTCTCATCGTCTCTCTCTCGTCTGCTCTCTCTCCTTAGTATCTTTGTGGCCGTGTGAAGTCCTGTACATTGACAAACTTTATATATATATATATATATAT
>JABUQX010077626.1:0-5000 GCA_015478945.1 Trachelipus rathkii | reverse complement strand
ATCACGGAGTGATCACAATTTCGAGGTGTCTTTTGCTCTGACTCCGACTCCGGCTCCGACTCTGGCTCCGACTCCGACTCCGGCTCCGACTCCGACTCCGGCTCAGCTTCTGAAGTTTATTATTATTATTTATTATATTTTTTTTAAATTATTTTTAAATTATTTTTATTATTATTATTATTATTATTATTATTATTATTATTATTATTATTATTATTATTATTATTATTGTTATTATTATTATTATTATTATTATTATTATTATTATTTTTGTTATTATTTCCACCAGTTTCTTCTTCGCATCCGTATGAGGTCCGATATATTTTTTAACAAAGGGTTAAGGGTTATCGTAATCAGGGCTAAAATTTGAGGGGTGTTCAATGGGGAGGTAACCTCGTCGTAGACGAAGGTTACGTCCCCGTGGGTCCCCCCAAGGGAACCCCACCCACACTTTAAAAATCGAAAGTGTTCGTAATGGCTGACGAATTTGGTGAAGGGCAATTCAGAGTTGGATTTCTAGAAATAACTTGAGTATGTGAATCTGCCGGAGTTGCTCCGCTCCCGGCGCGGAGCCACTGCGGTGCTTAGCTTAATAAACAGTCCGTATAACAACAAATGTTGAATGTCTTTAATATAGGTTATCGAGGTCGTAAGATCTCGAATATGAGATGGTTATAGTAGATCGTGTAGGGTGTCTAAGGCCCCCATTAGGGGGGTCCCGACTGGAAAAAGGAGCACAGAGTGCAAAAAAAAGGATGAATGAAGAAGGTGGAGAGAAGAATAAAGAAAGAAAAGAAGGAGAAAATCTGACTCAGCGGAGTAGAAGTTACAGATGCATCGGTGCTGGCTCTGGTGAGGTGCCGATTTTATAAAATATTTGTATAATAATAATAACAATACTTGCGATAAAAATATATGTTTATAAGGATGTAGAGTTCGACTAAGGGTGTTTGAGACTCCCTCATGAGCAAGAAGGTAGCGTCATCAGGCTCCTGTTCGATGAGGGGGGCGCGCCCGCCGGCGCGATCCGAAGCGTGTGCGCGCCCGCAGGCGCGCCCGCCGGCGCGAACCACCGCGGGAGGGGCGCGTGCGCGCGCCCCCTCGCATCCCGCATGTACGATCCGGTACGATGAATGCAAAGTGTTTTCGCTTTTCAACTTAATTTTTTTCATAAAATTTATTACATTTAATTTTCAATTTTTTTTTTAATATAATTTTTTTTGTTACTAAAACAAATTTAATATTTTCATGTTTATAACATAAAACAAACTTACAATTTTTACATACCTAATCAGTAAAATCAGTAAATGCATACCATCATCCCAACATACCCTTCCTGTCCATATATGAAAAATCTATTGATCTATGATCTATTGATTCTATTGATCTATTGATCTACTTGATCTATTAATCTATTGATCTATTGATCTATGATCTATTTATTAAGGTCAAATTTTTTAATATAAATGGCAATGTTTTACATACCCTAAAGTCAGTAAATCAGTAAATCAAGCATCCAACCTACCTCTACCCTTCTGTGATTCTATTGATCTATTGATCTATTATCTATTGATCTATCTATGGATCTATTGATTAAGGTCAAATTTTTTAACTAAAGTTGTAAACGTTTTACATATCCCTACAAATCAGTAAATCATGTAAACAACCCACCATCCAAAGAACCTCGTGACCAGTTGTTGATCTATTGAAATCTATTGACCTATTGATCTATTGAATTCGTCATATTTTCTTTAGTATAAATATAGTTCTTGGATAAAAAGGCAGGAAAAAGAAAACAAGTTTTTTTTTATTTTAAAGCCTTTATAACATAAGTTGCAAACTACATAATCGTTTACATATAAATTTTTAACATCAAATATATTTACAAGTTTATTAAAAGAAATATTATTTCAAAAACATATGATGAAATAAATACAGTATACACCACATAAATTAGACCTGATGGGTTGTACAGGAAAACATAAGGTCCTAACATATTGAACATTATTATAATTTAAAAAAGATGTTACATAATGATTACTAAACATAAAATCTAAATGCAGAGAGTCAAGGAAATAAACAACATTATTTTTATTCTTATACACGGGTATCCAATGTCCATTGTTTGAAACATCCCTAGGAGAAGTATTGAAGATAAGACCAGAATCTGTATCCAGTTTCCACAGAGATGAGTTCGTTACCGGCGAATACACCTAAAAATCTTCTTTCGTTTCCGAAGGCTTTTAATATTTCTTCTTCATTCATCATTAATAATTCAAGATTATATTTCGTACTCTGTCAATCTCGATGATTTGAGGATGCTCCAAATACACACTAGAACTGAGATTGAGGATGTTAAACTTTGTCCAAATTTGAGATTCAATCCTAATGTTCCTTTTCTTAGATATTGAGATGATAAGCATTACAGGCTGAAAGAGGCAGTGAGATCGTATGCATATAAAATATGTTTTCAGCATAATTCTTGAGATCGATGCCTGTACCGTTATCACTGCATGATACCGTATTGGCAAATAAATCGTAAAAAGACCGTGAGCATTGGGAATGTGAGTCTTCATATATCATCTCATAATCACGACCGTATGGTTGACCATTCACAATGTAAACTGATGCCCTCTAAGTCCGAAATTTGGTAAATTTTAAAAGGTCCTGACTTTCCAAGTTTCCAGAATAAGCGTCCGTGTCTACAATATCCTATTATTACCTTCTGAGGTAGTTACCAATTTAACGATGTGAGGGTATATTAATACTCGATAAACCTTGGGTAAAGTTAAAAAATTTAGTCTCAATTTCTGATTGGATATTTGCTGTATCGGTCAAAAGAGATTTCTCTATTTTCCATATGTTTAAAGGGAGATAATTTCACTTTACGTATATAAAGATAAGCATCCAGTAATTTAATAAAGATCGGCTTTGTGCCGTAGTTGTGCATAAAAGCTACTTTTAACATAAGAGCAAATTCGGTGTGGACAAGTTAACCTGATACGATCGAGTGTCCACTATGGAGAGATGTCTTTCCTGAGAGAATTATCCGACCATTTACCGTCCTAATATTCATAGGTGTATTTTTGACTTAATACGTGGCTCTATGTGTCTCATGCAATCGTTTAAATTGTATATCTCACTTGATTGGAGATGAAGTACTCCTTTGCAATCTTGAGAATCAAATTTAGCAAAGTTTCAATATTAACTTCGATAAGGGTAACTTGCCGCTGATGGCTCCTAGAGATGTTTCGTTTAAAAATACCTCAAGTTGATTAAAACACGTTAATACAGGAAATTTGTTTTCAGTGGATACTATGTGATTCGCTTCCTGTGAGATTGACCCATCTTTCGTTTACTTTAACCTTAGTCTTCAGAATAAAAAATACATTATCGATGGATCAAGGATATTGGTCAGATGTACCAGGGTATTGAATTTCCGATAGGTACAGATCTGTATTTGTGATTGCAGTGAACCGTGGATAAATATAATAAAGTGGATTTCACCATCACACTGATCTGTGTAGGGGTTCACAGAGAAGAGATCCAATTCACTCTTACAACAGTCTGGGCTGAAGGGGTTGGAGGAAATGCATCTTGCTGGTACAATCACTGGACGTATAATGATGAGAGATCTGTTTAAACATTCCTTATATACAAAATAGTTACAGGTTGCCACTGTTTATTGGAAATAGTTGCCATTCAGCATCATTATTAAAGGGCAAACACATCAATACACTTTTTCTTTAATGGTCCTTTCCTATTTCTCTTTATAGGTTTTTTACGATGACCTACACCTTGACCAGTCATCTTACGCCGCATTTTTTGTTTAACATCATCTAACATTTCATCAGAAGCATCGGCTAATCGACGTTTTACAGCTGTTCGAGGGTCGATACCTCCCATGATATCCTGGAAAGTATCTATACCTGTCCTAGCTGCTTTTTTAGCGAGGTATTTGCCTCCTGATTTAAACAAAGGGATAGCAAGTCTGAACAACGAAGTAAAAAATCCACCTAAACATACCCCCTCTGCATTCTTGAACCCCTGAAGACTCGTTCTCTTTCCATTATTATTATTTATCGGAGCTTCCTTCTAATGTGTACTTTACACACTGCTGCCCCCTGTCCCGCTTGTGAATGGATAAGGTTTTCCCTCAACCATCTCCTAATAAACACGAATCGAACGTCAGTTGGGTTCTTACTCACGGGGTTAAGTAGTGATACACTAGGAGCTAAATAACTTTAAACTAATCTTTATGACAAATGATACTACTCTTAACAAAGAAGGCCTTTTAGTATTCCTACGTACTGATGGTCTTAATATCTTTAAACATAGGCCATACCATGGATCGTTGAATATATCTTAGGAAGGTATGCATAAAAAAGGTATTGAACTCGTCGTGTCATTTTTTGTGACTACTCTTCCATCGTGGTATATAACCGCGTTAGATCTTTAGGAGATGGTTTGATATTATTTCTCAATGGTTTGTTTAACTATGAATGATGGGCAATTTACGAACCAATCTGAGGGGGGCGAAATAATAAACCTATATCGTTTCAGGTTTACTTGAGCTTTGAGATTTTAAGGTGATAACGACGGTTATCGTCTCGTTAACGGTGTTTAATTAACAAGAAACACTAAATCTTTACACTAACTGACCTGCTGTCAAATTTTTGTTTAAGTCTATGAAACACATCGGTAACCGATTTATAGAGACCGCGGTTAATTAAAATCTTTCAAAGAAATTTTCTTTCTTGCCTCGTTTGATGACTGGTATATCATTTTAATTTTTAATCATTTTTATAACATATCAACATTTCTTTAAATATCGAAACGCTAATTGATTCAGGCCTATTTCTATTATCCGGCGCGTCGAGAAATTATTTCACTTATTCCAGCTTCATAATTTCTTGATCAAAAGTTATAGGGTTCAATATTTCTTGTATAGTCTGATATTTTATTTTCCGGATGTAGATCCATAGAAGCCGATGAAGGCA
>JABUQX010077625.1:10000-12500 GCA_015478945.1 Trachelipus rathkii | reverse complement strand
AGGGTCCGTCGCGGAGCCCGTGAAGCTCTATGTGGATTTTCTGTGCGGCGAGTTCCCACTAATAGGTATAAAAGGGAAGGTTAAGGCTGGGTCTTTCTTCGACTTGTTGTCATATGTCTTCTACTTACTTTTCTGTTTCGGTACATGTTACGCACCTTACCCCAGTCTTTGGGGAAAAAAGGTGGTTGATGATTGATGATATAATGATATATATATATATATATTATATATAATATATATATATATATAACGTATATATATATATATATATATATATATATATATATATATATAATATATAATATATATAGATAAATAATGGACATACTTTACATTCATAAATGGAAATTTATTTAGAATTCATTTATAAAAAAAATTAATATCAAATACGTAGGAAAATTGATAAAAAGAAAAATAAAAATATGGCAAGTTAAAAATCCCAAAATACGTGCAAGTACCAAGCACATAGTACCAAGTTACAAAAGGCTCAAGTACAAAGTACAAGTACAAGTACAGTGGTTTTAGAAACTGCCAAGTACAAGTACAAGTACTCCAAAAAAATGTACTTAAGTGTACAAGTACAAAGTACAAGTACTTGCTACTTGAACCCAACCACTGATATATATATATATAATATATATATATATATATATATATATATATATATATATATTATATATATTATAAATATATATATATATATATATATATATATATATATATATATATATATATATATATATTTTATATATTTATATATATTTAAATATATTATATTTAATTGATTAATAATTTGATAAAGTTCAAAATAAATTATCTTGAAAATTTTTAAATTGTCATGGGCTGGGCCGCATGCGGCCCATGGGCCGCGTGTTTGACACTCCTGCCCTAGGGTAAACCGCAAAGATGGCAGGAGTCGGGGTCTCTCGGCCTCCCGGTGGACGACGGGGGGACTTTGTGTCCCTCCTGGAGCCAGAGTCGGAGGGAGCCAAAAAAAAAAAAAAATAATAGTAAAAAAAAATTTCTAAATATTTCCGATAAATTAAAAAAAAAAAAATTACGATGATTTTTAGGTTCAACATATATTTATGAAACTTTTAATCTAAATAAAGTTCTTTTAGCAACTTTCTATTTTCCAACACTTTCAACAGAAAACTTTCATATATATATATATATATATATATATATATATATATATATATATATATATATATATAATATATATATATATTAATATATATATATATATATATAAATGTATATATAATATATAAATATAAATGAATGAGTCACAGGAAATGAATGCACTAGTCCTATAATATTATAATATATATATATTTATATAATATATATATATATATATATATATTTTTGCTTTATATATATATATTTATATAAGTATGAAATATATAAACCAATATATATATATATATATATATATACCCTGCCTGTTATATTTTAAAACTCTGTCAATTTTTATTTTTTTTTTTTTTTTTTTAACATAATTGCTAGTATATGATACTAACAATGAATTTCAGTGGTGATGGACATGATTCAAAAATTCGAAATATTTTAAATAATTATTTAAAAATCACATTTATATCAATAAAATTTTAAAAAATGAAATATCTCGAAAAGTACGACAATTACAGAAAAAACAATTGCATATTCGAAATCAGCGTATAAAGCTTATTATAAAAATGTAAAAAAAAAAAATAAATAAAATAAAAATTTTCATAAATGAAATATCTCGAAAAGTACGACACTTACAGAAAAAAAAATTACATATTTGGAATCAGCGTGTAAAGCTTATTACAAAAATGTTAAAAAAAAAAAAAAAAATTATTGGGCTCGAGCCGACGGGGGACAGAGGGGGGTACGTTTTCCATACCCCGTAGGGGAGGGGCGGAGGAACCCCCGGGACACCCAAATACCATCTCAAGGGTAAGGGTTTAAACCCACTTAGGGCTATTACAAATATACAAATAATTGTTGCGTTTATTGCACAAATATCTTTGAATACCTAATAATGTCCGATTAAAAATTACCCAGTGTTGCCCCCATGACCCGGAGTAGTTACGGGGAGGCCCCTCGGAGGTTAGGTGTCCAAGACACGCCTCAATCCTCTTGGGAAGCTAAGCTTTCAGAGGTAATATGATGGGTTGCCTTTTAGCTAATCGTTGGTCAAGAGGTAACACTCTTGGAGTACCATCTCAAGGGTAAGGGTTCAAACTCACTTAGGACCATTACAAATATACAAATAATTGTTGCTTTATGTGCACAAATATCTTGAATGAATATATATATTATATAATATTATATACTATATATAATATATATATATATATATATATATATATATATATATAATATATATATATATTATATATATATATATATATATATATATATAATATATATATATATATATATATATATATATATATATATATATATTACAGTTGTCACAACCACTCACGGGCAGAGCCCTATTCAAGGA
>JABUQX010077624.1:22500-29425 GCA_015478945.1 Trachelipus rathkii | reverse complement strand
AGAAAAAGTCACAAGTACCAGTATCTACAATATTGCCGCTTATAATACTTTTTTAGAGTAGATCATTAAATTCTTATTCAAGTACTCAAATTTTTTACGTGAGGAATATTTTCCATATATTTTTCGATTGACTTCTCAGGAACGTCTTTTTGCTGACCAATCAAATTGGTCCCATGGACGTTCCCAAATGTCATAATTAGATTATATAATAAGATCCTATATAGAGAAAAATGTAAGTAGATCGTCCAATCTTCAATAGTAATAAAAATTTTCGCACAAATCGATGTTGAATAGTATAAAAAAAAAATGAGATGTATATTTTTAGTTTTTACCATATGTCAGTGGAACAAAAATCTACACTTGAAAATTTTAATCTTTATGTATTGTTTAAAGACAAAACTAATCTTTGTTTTACTATATTATATTTATATATATATATATATATATATATATTGAATATTATAGTAGAACATTTTCCATATATGATATATATTATATTATATATTATATAATATATATATATAATATATATATTAGAGACTATACTAATACTATATATATATAACTATATATAATATTATTGATTATATAATATATAATATATACTATATATATAGTAATATATATATAATATATATATAATATATTTATATATATTATATTATATAATGACAATATATATATATATATATATATTATATATAGTATATATATATAATATATATAAAATACAAATATTATATATTATTATATATTTTTATTTATTTTTATTTTTATTTTTTTTTTGAGATAGATCAACTCAAATTTGCGAGCAGATATCATACTGATAGTTATACACAAAAATGCCCTAAATTGAAATTTTGTAATTTATTAAATTATAACTACTCCGAAAATTTCGTAAAGATCGGATAAATAAAAAAAAACTAAGAGCAAATTTCGATTTCTACAATTTCTTTTTAGTTTAACTTAATTAATTAAAAGTTTATAATAATTGCAAATTTTACTATTTAATATAAAAAAAGAAATTTTTATTCATAACTCACTATTAAATTTCATAATTTATTTCATTTACAAAATTTTTGAGAATGGATAATTAGTTTACATAGTATAAGATTCTCAAATTATGGTACAAAATTGGAAGCTTAATCTGTTCTTTTTCTGGTGAAATCTTTTTTTTTCCAGGTGTAAATGTTGCCAACTTGGCTAAGTATTTTCCTGCAAGGTCTGGAATATACAATTTTTCTTAAAAGTTTCTTAAATTTAAGATATTCAATGATTATGCTTGTAAATAAATATGGTGAGCAAGTTTATAGCATTTATAATAATGAATAGGTATGCTATTATATAAACGTTTGCAAATTATTTGAAATTTGGGATAATAGACTAGAACAGTGGTTCTAAACCGCCGGTCCAGAAACCAGCACCGGTCCACAACAATAACTTAGTCATTCCAGAAATACTTCTAAAAAGACACAGGTATTCAAGAAATGAATTTGTGGATTACAGATCCTTTCACGGAGCACAATAAAAATAATTTTTTAACTAAGGAAGAGCAACAAGTCTTCATTAAGCTCGAGATATTAAATTTTGAAAACCGTGAATTATTATTTTTACACAAAATTATTTGTACACCAAAAATATATAGGAACGAATATCCAAGCCTTCATAAAGAAGCAAAGAAGGCGGTTGCTACCATTTGCAAAAAACTTATTTGTGCAAATAAGGTTCCTTGACAATGTCAATCAAGAAAAACAACTAAGTTATGAATTGCTTTAACAGGTTAACAAGATTTCAATCAAACATTATTGTAATTCCTGAAAGGGAACAAAAACAAACAGGCCATTAAATTTAGTTTATTATCTCATTATCGTATACCAATTTTACAAGCTACAATGTATGAAATCAAGTATGAATGGTTTATTATTCAAATAAACATTTCAATTTTGTTGCCGACACGAAATACAATTATCTGATACTTAACTGGTCCGCGATAGACAAAAGGTTGAGAAACGCTGGACCAAAGAACTGCTCCTGCATGGTAGCAGAATATTCTGCCTTCTACCTTCTCTCAGATTTGTAGCCGGGGTTTGTACAAGCACTAATATATATATAATATATATATATATAATTATATAATATATATATGTAGTATATATATATATATATATATAATATAGTATATATATATAGTAAGTTATACTATATATATATATAATGAGAGAGTGGGACCGGGTCGGCGAACGGTAGTTGAGGCAGCTACTTCTATGACGAAGCGAGAGATTTGTTTTAAAATTTTTGACAACTCACTTATAATATAATATATTATATATATATATTATATATAGTGGGATATCAGTTATTAATATATATATATAGGATATATATATTGTAATATTATATATATATATTATATATAGTATATAGTATATATATATATATAAACGTGTCCTTACACTCGTAACTTATCAGTACGTAATCATTTAAAAGGAGTATGAGGAGCGGAAAGTTCGTTTCTTATCAGTTAATGTAAGGATGACGAGGAAGATGAAACGAAAACTTATTATTTTATTCAAGTTTTTGCTCTTGGCTTCTTATTTAGGCCGGCTTGGTAAAAGGTCTGTATATAGATTCTCCTAAAACAGGTGTTCTTATATATATACTATATATATATATTATATTATATAGTTATATATATATATATATATATATATATATAATATATGAGTATTTATATATAAATATATATATATATATATATATATATATATATATAATATATTATATATATATTAATATATATATATATAATATATATATAGTATATACCCTATAAATTAGTAATACTATATATATATATATATATCTATATATATATAGGTATATACTATATATGTACTAATATGATATATATATTCAGGGCGGCTCGGCTATTAATTTTAGGGGTTGCAATGCTGAACATTCACAACACACAATTATATGAGTACTATGTATAAATATATCTATGTATGATATAATCATATATATATATATATTATATACACTATAATGATAGTATATTATATAGTATGATATATAGTGATAGTACTAGTGATAGGTAAAATATTTAATATAAAAAATATATATATATATTAATATAGTAATTTATGATATATATATAATATCAGGGGCCTGGCTCGTGGCTATAATTATAGTATGAGAAGTATAAAAGAACACAACACAATTAATATTATATATTAAATTAAAAATCATTATAAATAATATATAAACGTATTTTTACATATATATTATACATTAACTATATATATATTATAATAATATATATAAATATATAATATATATTATATTATATATAGTAGGTGTATATCGTAAAATTCCTAAAAGAATAGCATGTCTTTTCAAAGAAAAGCCCATTTGACAATTTTCAATTTTCTTTCAATAAAATTCTGCACGTTTCAAACCAAAAACTCATCTCCTCTGAACCCGAACACTTACTTGGAAGTTTTAAGGTTAGGTGTTATCGTTTTTTACTGTTATCTTAATTTATATGCCCTATCTGAGTTTCTTGAAAGCTATCCCTGTAGTAGAAACCTAGTACTGACTGTTTTCGAACATTTTATTCTAATATATATATACTATATATATATACAAATATAAGAAAAATAAATAAGTCAAGTGAAATATATATAATATATATCACTTAGTGATAAAAATATATATCAATTATATATTTGTATGTTTTTTTTTCTCTTATATATATATATAGAATCACTATACTACTCATAAGCCCCGAACCCCCTGCCAGGCGGGGGCAATGATGTTATATATATATGAATTATATATATATATTATAATATATCTTAAATATACTATACTCTATCATATATCATTATATATATTTATATTAGGTATAAATAATATATATAGGCTATATAAATATATATATATATATATTATAGGCTATACGTATATATATATATAGTATATTATATATATATACCCTATTATATATATATATATATATAATATTATATATAATATATTAATTATTAAATATTATATAATATAATACTTTATTATATATATTATATATATTATTCATATATACGTATATTATATATATAGATATATATATATAATATTAGCTATATCATATATATATATATATATATATATATATATATAATAATATTAGGTTTATTATATATTTAACGAATGTTATTTAAATTTTTTATATTATTAATACAATTTAATTTTATTAGTTATTTTTCATATTCAGATTAAAAGAGTAACAGAGTTATTTCTTATACGTTGAGATCATCTCACAAACAGACTTATATAGATAGGAAGGAAACGCTTCTCTTTCTCCTTATCTTCTCTTTCACCTTGTTGCACAGTTTAAATTACGGAAAATGAATCTGAAATTAGAGTTTGAAAAAAACCGGTTTGGGTATCGTTTTTTTTTTTTTTATTTTTTTTTTTTTTTTTTTTTTTAACCAAACGAGTATATTATTATGTTTTTTATATTGTTATTTTTAATAGTTATACAATATAAATATGGAAAAAAAATCTATTATTAAGAATATTAGTAATGAAGTTAGGTTTAAAACAATAAAAAATAAATAAATGCATACTAATAAAATAATTTTTTCACAGACAAGTTCAGATGCGCCATACAACTCATAATAGTCATAATTAACATTTTTAAATGATTTAATATTTTAATTATTTTATGTAAAACAATATCTATTACAGCACATGAACATTACTCGGCATTAATGGGACTTTTGAACCTGATTGGATTTCGCTAGTCTTTCAATGTTTGGTGTTAAATTTGTTACTGAGAGCAGCAGAGAATTTTTCAAATTTGAATCACATATTCGCGACCTTGTTTTGCGTTTAATCAATTTCATGGATGAAAATGCTTGTTCACATCTGTATGTCATTTCAAAACGACATGTAACTTTTTGAAAATTTCCTTAGCTTTGGGAAATGTTCACAGGGTAATCAACTGTTTACGATCATTATGTCAGAATCGTTTTGCTCTGAAAAAAGCTCATCAAATTTCACTTTTAATAAGGAATTTGTTTTAAAACATCAGTTCATTAGCAATAATACAAAGTATCTTCATCTTGTTGTTCTAACTAACTGAAAAATGGTTTTACAAATGCGAGCATGCAGTTTTCTACTTTAGCAAAATCAAGAAAACGACTTTCAAAATGACCCGTGCAATATACTCGATTTTTTTCAATATATTTTGGTCAAATTGACTTATATCCCAGAGGCACATTCACTTCTGCCTCTTTTCGGGGTGGTGGAAATTGGACTTTCAAAACCCATCTTTCTAATCTGAGAGAATGAACAGTTTTAATTTTATTTTAATGAAACGGCGATTGACTAAACTAGGAAATAATTTATTCTGCCTTGCAGTTTAAATTTAGATCATTTGCACTTTCAGTAAATATCAACTAAAAATTGCCAATCAAATTAGGCCAGTTTGTTGTCAAATAATTAGGGGTTTCATTCATCAGTAGCTCATTTTCCTGTTATAAAATTTATAAACAGCATTTTTTCAATTTCCAGAAAATCTACCTTCCAGAACCTGTCCTTTAGAAGCTTAGCGCACCTCTCATGAGGACAAGTCACCATTCCAAATCACAGTATCCAAATTCACCAGTATTTTCTGACTTTCGTCTGTTTTTAATCTCTTGCTCTAATTTTATTTCAACACATTTAACAACCGGTAGCATTACATGCTGCATATTTAAAGTTTATCCACACGGTGCTCTTGGTGTAAATGCAGTGATATTTTAGACAGGATGATTTTTAAAAATTGCCATTGACTATACCTATCATTGACGGCGCTCCGTCAGTACACACACTGATATGAGTTTGATATAATCTCGAATTTTTAGACTTTTACTAGCGCATGATTTTACTTTATAAAAATGCTTAACTGGGCAACATCACATATGTCCGTTTATTCATCAAACAAAAGCAAGAGAAAAGAAAGTATTAAGAAATGGGAGGAATTATTATGTCAAGTTGCTGAAATACATCCTGAGAGAGAGTTCCTCGATAAGATCTCGTAATTGTTGCCTTGTATAATGCACTTTCCGTTCTGCATTTCCGTTCAATCCGTTGTGATTTAAAAAGATGGCGTGTGCCTAATATTTGGAGACATTCTCACTGGCTTACAATTTTTCCCCGCCAGAAAGGTTCTTTTTTTCTCCAATGCTAAAGCAATTTAATATGACGCTTCTTTCATCGCCAAGTCTTCACAACCTACTTTAGCAAATATTATGTCTTCTTCTGATTTCTTCCTTTATCTTAGTCACATATTCTTTTCGTGACTCATACGCAAGAACAAGCTTCATTTTTTTTTCTTCTAATGGTTAGTCTTTGAAAGCTGCGTGTTTTATAGTGTCTAATAAGATCATGTCTTTTCTATTATTGTGAAAGAGACTTTCTCAAACAATGCGAAAAGGTTTTCCTGATGGACGTGCTATAAATAACAATTACCATTGAAATATTTTTTTCATATTTGTTTATGTATTGCAGCTTAACAAAATTTCTGGAAATTAAATGAATTTTCTTACGTTTTCATCTAAAATAGAATTCGTATAAACGAGGGAAAGAATAGGCAGACGTAAGCCCAGTTAAAATAGATAAAATATTCCAAAAGTACGGCTCGAAGCAATGCCGCCACTTAATAAATCATACAATGCGCACGGTTGGCCACCCCCGGAACTCTAAACAATAAAAAAGTTAATAAATTGCAATATAATAAAATAATTAGTCTTTTAAAAAAAAAAAAAGAAGAAAACTCTTCTGTTTTTGATTTTCATTTTCCTTTCTTGTGCTACTGTGGCTTTCGAAAAAAAATTAAAAAAACTAAAAACGAGATACATAAAGAGAAACAAAGGCC
>JABUQX010077624.1:10000-20000 GCA_015478945.1 Trachelipus rathkii | reverse complement strand
TCAGAGTTAAAGTGGATCAAGTCCAAATCCAAAAAATCCAATTTGCTGTAAAAAATTTCACTTAAATTTGAACAACATTTTTAATAACTTAAATTTCACTTAATGAAATAAAGATCTTACATACAGTTTTGATTGCTGCTGAGGCAGACGGTAAAGCGGTAGAGTCGCAAAGGACTAGGGTTCGATTCCTCGTCCGGATTCTAGGAAACGACTACCTAGAGCAGTTCCCGTCCTAGAATAGGTCAATGCCCATGAGGTGTCAACTCTTCTTTAAAATAAAACTGTCTCAATTTAAGAATCAATCTGTTAACTCAATTAACGTGGATCGCAATCGTGAACTTGATGGAAAAAATATGAAAAATTGGACTTCATCCACTTTAGTTCCGAATTCCGAATACATATAGATAAGAAATTTCAAGTGTTCGTGTGTTAAATAAAAATGAACTAAATACGTCGTTATCAAATTCAAATAACAATTTAATATTTCAAATAAAAAAACGAATAAATATGAATAAAAGAAAATGTTTATATTTTTTTTTGAAATTTCTGCGAAAAATTACTTGAATTATTGTCTTAATAATGATAAAAAAAATATTACTGGTAATAGTAATTGTTCTGGTTAAGATAATATCGAAATTTTAATAGCCATCTAAGCCTTCTTATAATATTATATATATTATATACTAATATGTATATATAATTATTCTAAAAAGATCATATCCTCTTATCTATTATATATTGCTATGGATGGATAACGAATAAGAAATATATATATATATATATTCTTAAATAATCAGATGATTTAATATTTAATTAGAAAATCTCATCCTTCTCCCCTCACCGCAGTAGGGACTACGGTATCGACTAAAAAACCACTTTCCCGCGAGCGTTAAGTAATTCACCTCTGCTGCGGGATTGAACCTGGCTCCTAGCAGATGCCGCGTTAAGGTTGTTTGACACTTACGCCACGATGGACTAAAAGAAGAAGGCGAGAGAAATGTTCCTGTCGTGAATATATCACCCACCAAAAGGAACCACAAACGCGTCTTCCCGTCCAGCACTCGGGCGGTAGGTGCTGGCTCACAGCACGGATTGAACCACCGGCATGTTGCGAATGAGGAAGCATCATACCCTGTGACTTTACCAATGGACCATCCCAACCAAAAAAGTTGGATTTCACAAAGAACCAGTATTAAGGTTTACGAGCTCCCTTCTTTCTTTATTTACACTCTTCCATTATGTTTGCGATCAAATGCAATATTTACCATCCACATATATCTATTTTGAGATGAGGGAAAGGACAGGGCTGGTACACCGCTTGGGTGATGTTGCCTTGAAGGGCAGTATCGTGTGTCGCTTTAATACTGTGCTTGATTCAACTTTTGGTTGGGGATGGGTCCAGTCGTGTAAAGCACCGCGGTATATCTGTCGCTCGTGATCGCAAATGCGGATTTGGTTCGAATCCGGAAGAAGTGGCAGTTAATTCTTTACCTTTCCATATTTGTTTCTTCTGCCGGTGCTAGATCCCTAAGAGCGATCAAAAATGCAATAATTTCCTCCTATATATAAATATATACTTATATACATAATAATTAATATATTATATTATATATATATGTATATATATATATATATAATATGAATAATATATATATAGTTATATATATATATATATATATATATATACAATATATAGTATATTATATATAATATATTATATACATTAATATAATAATATATTAATTATATATATATAACTATTATATATATATATATATTATATATATAATATATTATATATATATATTATATTTATATAGTGTATATATATATATATATATATTTATATTTATAATATATATAATATATATATACTGTACAATGGTTTATAGGATTCACAAGTGTTAGTCGGTTCTAGTTTTTATTCTTTCGAGTTTGTTATGTGATCGTCCCTTTCAAACTTCAGCGGAACCGAGATTTTCGATCCGCTGCATCCCCCTGTAGGAGTACTGAGCCCCAAACTTGGCTTAAGTTTTATAGTGTATGTTTAAATATAAGCAACCGACTTGCTATCTCGAAGGAATTCGGGAGGTGGTGAAGGAGTTGGATCCTGATAGACTCATGATGTCAGACACTGAGCCAGAGCCGGAATCCGGATTGTGTGTTCTCTGGCGTCGAAGTGCTTGAAAGAAGATTAATAGTCCAGAGTATATGCATCGCTCTTCGCCATTGTTTGGTAAAACCACATAGAACCTATTTTCTCTGGCTTTGACAGTTCCATTATGGGGTTCTGAGAGTCCCACACGGAGAGTCCCCATCCCAGAGCGGAAAAAAAAAGCAGGCAGAGTGCGTAGTTGATGTAAGGAGTCAGCAGTCAGAGAGGCTCGACCCAGGTGTTTTGGAATACCATGAGTGCAGTGGCACAGAGGCTGCAATTGTGAAGAGTGAGCAGTGAATAACGATAGTGTAAACATTCCTTTTCTACTCTTTTAATCAATGTTATTATACTCCATTTTTCTTTCTCAAACAGACATTCCCATCTCATTGTTTTCACCTACTCAACCCTTCTTCTAAGCTATTGAAGCCATTAAACTATAATATTTTGAGTGCATCATTTTCTTTTAACCTGAAACATTTTAATATTCAAATCTCACTTCTTTTGTAATCTAAACTATTTATTTGTATTTGGGTTGGTTAAAAGTTTAACTAAATTTTAGTAAAATTAAATATAAATTAATTCTTTAAAAGGCATTATAAACTCTAAGTTACAAATAACAATATCCACCACCAATCGTTTCCTGGCATCCGTGATCTATTGATCGAGTAGCTAAAGTCATATTTAAGCACATTTTTTTTGTGTGAACTTAATGAAAATATGTTCTTTGATAATTGGGAAATTACAATAAAATTATATAAAAACGTTTTTTTATTTTCTGACATTTTACTAAAAATGTCAATCTAATCAATAGTCCAATAGATCAAACTCAAATCCAACACACCACACCCTACCCCTTTCTGTCATCTGTGATCTGTTGATTAAGCAACTAAAGAAATATTTGAATACATTTTGTATAAACTTAGCTTAAAAATATGATGAAATTTATTGTTTATTCGTTCCTAAGCCTTAACCATGGTATAGACAAGGTTTCGAGTCCGTGCATCCCTGCAGGAGTGCTACACCATAAAACTGGTTATGGCTAAGGCTCGTTAAAAATAAATGCAAAAATAATAAGTTAATATATTTATTAAGTATATATGCATACACCCCTATACCTTCAGATGGGTGTAGGGGAAATCCCTTGGATGAAACTTCATTTGTACCAGTCTCTATACGAATTTAAAACAATAAACAGGTTTTATAGACAGTGATACCAAGAGGCTTGGAGTCAGAAGAAGGGGAGTCCGGGACCGACTCCGGGGAGGAACAGGATCGAGAAACAAGAGTTGTCCTGTGCGGTGCCAAGGAATACAAACCTGTCTTTTGACTTTGTTATAATGTATGTTATTACGTCAGAGCATATGTAATGAGGGATGCCGATTATGGATTCACCAGTCCCAGCCATATATGAGATGTTATTACGTCTCAAAGTGGAAAGGGTGGAAAGCACTATGGTCATATCAACCGAAATAGTATTATATATATAATAATATAAATTATATATATATATATATATATATATTATATAATATATATATAATATATATATATATAATAATAAATATATATATATACTATTATGTATGTTGTGTGTGCTGGGGGGAAGGGTAAGTTGAAAGTACATGTTGGAACATCTCTATCTTGAGAAACTATTATAATATGGTTTAATCATAGAGTTGGGAATAAGTTAATAAGTTTTGAATAGTAGTCAATTCATATCATCCATAACGTAAAATATCTAATTATATTATATTTAAATATAATTAACTCTTAGTGTTACAATAATATATAATTCAGTAGTTTGTTAGAAAATGGCATTATATTAATTTCAAATATATAATATTTTTTCAAATGAAATCGAATTGTTATTCTATGACTTATTGAACAGTAACTTTAATTAATTTAAAATATCTACTCCCTGCATGATTTTAAACGTACACGATTTTCATGACATGAAACAAAAATTCAGTGATTTTCTAAATTCTTTTTCTACCAAAACCCTATTTCAACAAATCTCCATCTCTAAAATATAACATATATAAATACATTAATAATCTTATTTCTTTTCAAAAGAGCAAGCTATATTAAATATATTATATAGTAAGCTCAACATAAGATAATTTATTTATATTGTCTATTAAAACCACCATTTTTTGATCTCGAGTATTAACCTTTTTTTTGAAATAATGAACTTTAATAATAAATTTATATACTATTTTCTAAATCTTTAGTATTAGCCTAACTAATCAGTACCCTTGTGTGCACATGAAAATCATGATACAACATAAATAACAAAACCAAACTATTGTTTAACAAGCTCATAGCTCCCAACAAATAAGTCAACAACTCGTCAGTATTCATAACAGTAATTTAACTGTATTACCAATTAACTCAAATGTTGTTTAGACTTTAGACATAACATTTAAAACCATAATAGTAATATCTAACAAGCGTAATAATACATAATCAAATAATTCATCATAATTATCACATATAAGAAACATTTTATTTTTTTCGAAAAAGTGAAATATTGAAATTCTATAGTATAATTTTTTTCTACTAAATATTATACCGGAATTACATTACAAATTATTCAAGGGTTATGGAATAGGTACGGGCGAATAGATACATCTAATTTTTTACTTAGATGATAATTATTCTTTGTTTAACTACTCAAAAATATATAAGCAAACATTCATCCAAACATGAGTTCTCAATTCTTTTTTGGAACTATGTTCCAAGGGACAAATATCACAATAAAACTACTCACTAGAGCCAATATAACAGAAAGTATATAAATACTAAATAGGATAAACATAAATTATGTAACTCTAGGTCTACTATACATATAAAGCTACTAGAAATAATAATAATATCTTTACCTTAATTTCAAGAAAGGCTGAATGATGCCAGTAATAAATCGCAAATTATTTCCCCTTACAAAAACTCTGTCTTGTTTATGTTAGCTTGGAAATTTCAAGCGAAAATTTTTTGAACAAATATTCTAAAATAAAAATCAAAAAAAACTTCGTGCACTTATTATTGTATCATTAGTAATGAAATCCCATATCTATTGAATAATTATACGTAAATCATCCATTCTAGCAGTGGAAAGCAAATAATCATAATGTATCTAGTATGATCTCAATAAAATGAAAACTAAAAATTTACCTATTATAAAAGTTCTAAAAAAATGAAGACCCCAATCCACTCTGATGAAAATAAAGATATGACTACAAGACACGTAAAAAAACATACCCGAAACGATTCGTTTTAAGAGGTGTGATGAAGAAAATTTATTATATTATTTTTACTTGTTTTTACCCCAGATTCAGTCTGTCCTTTCTCCTTTAAAGAAATTTTTATGTCCATTTTTAGGTGGGGCTATAATAAAATGATGAGTGCTGATCATGGCATCAATTATTAGGTACATACATGTCACTCATTTAGAGTAACGTTTCTAAGCCTTTATCGACTAATACACACACATAAACGTTAACTCCATTCGATATTTTAAGACATGTGTAAAAACGAGACCAATATCCTTTTTTTTATTTTTTTTTATTTTTAATTTACAGTTGTCAAAACCACCTAATCACGGGCAGAGGCACCTATTCAAGGAGGGGTGGTTGCACGCCTCACAAAGGCAAAACAACTATAAAGCAAAAATTTACGGCAGTTAATGAGCAACAGACGCAGGCTATTGAAATAGTGATGAAGGAGTATTAGAATTCAGCAGGAAAAGCACAGAAGATGAAGAGAATTCCACTCAGAAACAGTATGATTGGCAGAGAAAAAGAAGTGAATAGCACAGCAGCGACTGCCTGGATACCATATAGTATACAATCATTAACACGTAAAAAAACTCATGATGCAGACACAGGAGCACCCTTAGTGATCACTAATATAATAGAGGGCGACGCCATTAACCAAACGAGCAGACGCTACATAACGCCACTTCAAACAAATCAAATACAATCTACGAATAACTAGCCATCCCTTATCGAGTACCCTCATGCCGCTGCACAGGTAAAAAAAGTGATAATATCTATCATATAGAAAAGAGGAAAAAGCACCAACATCGGCGCGCTAATAATAGATAGTAAGTAGGTCAAGTGTAACATGAGATAATCGTAATCCAGAGGCAACAAAAGACTTTATTAAGCCTTTGGCCTTATGTTTGGAGCGTGCTGGAACCATACTAAATTCCTCAGAATAGCGAGGTTGAACAGAACTACAGAGCCACCCCAGAATATGAGAGCTGAGTTATTTCCCCATATACAAGAGGTCGGAGTGGAAGGTCCTCTTGATTAATATTGGCTGGAAGCAACTGGGAAGAGGAAAAACAGTCTCGCAGATACTTAAATACATAAACAGAAACATCCCCACGTTTCTAGTGGTACTATACGAGACCAACTCAGCACCATAGCTAACCGTAAAATGTGAAGAATAAGGGATTTTTCAAAGACATGGTTTTTGTTTATGTAAATGAACGGGCAGAGGAATGAGTCTTAACATTTTCACAAGGAGAGAAGATGTTTGGAGAGACGAGAGAGCCGATCGAATCAGAATGAGAGATGGTGAAAAATGATAGAGAAAAGCTTATCTTATTAGGAGAGGGAATAGAGATTTGTAGAAGTGAGTTTATTAAAAGAGAAGTTGAATTGATTCACAAAGGATTGATAAGAAGGCCTTTGAAGTAGATCACATGAGTTCCAGTGAGAATAACGACTTTGAACAATGGTATAATACCTTTAAAAGATAAAAAGTATGATATCAATGCTGAATGTACAACCTACTGCATTCAAGACGTGAATATCCTACGCATGAGCTTTGAAAAATTCAGAGGCATATACCGTCAAGACTATAAAATCGACTGTCTCATTGAATGCTTTACCATCGCCTGGCTATGTTTTACTATCTTCTAGATGCACTTCATGCCTGAGATGTCTCTGGCTCGCATTGGACGAACCTATGAGGGACATTACTCTTTCGAGGGGGTGAAATATCTGAACTTCATGGAACTGTACACAGGCCGTCTGATTGAACATGCTAGGAATGGTGATAAGCAAAAACTCAAAATCAAGACCATGTATCTCAAGCCTGATGGCTATCTCGAGATACAGCTATCAATGGCCATACATTCTTTACTCAAAGTTAACTTAATATCAATGAGCAAACGTTTGAACTGAATGATCAAAGTGGACCTCTAAATCGCAATACTCCTGTTAAGAAAGTTGTCTTCCTCTTTCATGAATGCGTGTGGCATGGTCACTAGTCGTGTAATTACGGGTTAGAGAAGATCGGTGATGTTTCCAGCCTTGATAGATACACCACAACTATGAAGCAGGAACGGGATTATAAGAACGCTGGTTTTGAAGTCGTTATGGAATGGGAATGTAAATGGAGTAAAATGGAACAAGAATGTGAAGTGTCCATTGTAAACAACTTGAATGAAACAAGAGTTGAGAACATAAGCCAGTATATACAAGAGCAAGGTAATGAAATGGCTAATGAGCGGATGGTAATTGGAGATGCTCTATATGGGGTTAGAACCGAGCCATTTCTGTATTATTATCCACCCTTAATTGGAGAAGTTAAACTGCACTACCTGGATTTCACCTTCCTGTACCCCTGGGTACAGAAGACCAAGCCATTCAAAGAAAGATTCCTTTACGAAACTCACAGGTCGTGAATTACTTTCGCTTGAGGATTTTGTTAAGGATGTCGACACCACATACTTCGGTTTGGCATACGTGACGTGGTCCCTCCTAAGAACCTAAACATTCCTGTTTTCACTGGTCAAACTGCTTGTCTTTCACGTTGTGTCGAACATGCAGTGAAACCGGATACGAAGGTAAATGTAGACATACTGACAAGCAGCGTATGCTTATAGGTGTTTACTGCAGTCTGGAGTTAAAAGTTGCTCTTGAAAAAGGGTATAAAATCACAAATCTCTATGAAAACTAGAAATTCAAGCCCTCCAGGGATATCTTTAGTAAATTTGTGCAGATGTTCCTAAAGTGGAAGAATGTAGCATCAGGCCTTCCTGGTGGAGTCCTTTCGAAGACGGCCCATAATTCCAACAGTTCCTTGCAGATTTCGAGAGAATTAAAGGTGTCATTTTAGATTCTAATAATATCGAGGCGAATCCCTGTATGAGGTATGTAGCGAAACTCTTCCTAAACTCATTATGGGGCACGCTAAACCAGAGAGTACCCCGAAACGAGACAATTGTTATGTCCAGCCTAAGAACAGTGTTTGACTGATGAAGAGAGCTGATTGAAGTAGACGCAAAATCATTGTAGCTGGGAAGCATCCTATGGAGAGGTAACACCCACTGACTACTCAACAACACGCCTAGAGTTATTAAAATGTGCTGTAAGCTGCTTTACCACACCTGAATATGCCGGTGCGCTGTATGGGATTCTAGGGACTCTCTTGACCAACTGTTCACTACGTGCGACACCCGACAGCTGTGTCATTCTTGCCAGAGAAAATGATTATGTTCCTCTCACTGGCAAATTCCTGGGCAATCTAACAGATGAGATAGGACAGGGTGTTACGGCCGACAGTTTCGTATGCACAGGTCTGAAGTCATATGCCTTGCGTCTGAAAAAGAACGATAGCAGTATATCATACATACTCAAGGCTAAAGGTTTGACTTTGAATAGGGACACGGAGAATATAATCAGTTTTGATGGTATGACAAAGATAAGTATGGACAACAATGGTCAGGATGTGGAGAAGTACGAGGCAACGCGAGCGAATATCCTTACAACGTGAAAATGCCTATTACATCAGATAGAAAAGATACTGATGTAACAGCTTTAGCTATTTCGCAGTTAACGGAGCCGACTGGTGAAACTACCCTCCATGGTGAGATTCACAACCGTGACGACTCGCATCTGCCTCATGTGAACAGCACAACACAACTACTGCGAGGTCAGAGTTCCCGACATGAGGATTAGAGCTACAACGTGGAGGGAAGTGCACTGTGATGCGCGACAAGAGTTCCGTTTCCACACCTCGAACTAACGAACCTCGTCCTTGGAAGCGCTGACTATCGGGCAGGGATTTGATGGGGTGCTACTCCCTATAATATATATATTATATATATATATACTTATATTTATATATTTAAATATTATTATTATATATATATTATATATAATATATTATATATTATTATATATATATATATATATATTTCATATATAGATATTTAAACTTAATATATATATATATATATATATATAGATATATTATTTTATATAATATTTATATATATATATACTATATATAATATATATATATTAAATTATATATAATATATTATATATATATATAGTATAAATTATATATAATATATTATATATCCTTTTATTAATTATTATATATTATTATTTTATATTATTATTTTCATTATATTATTATTTATATATTATATTTTATTATTATTCATTATTTTATTATTATATTATTAATTATTATTATTATTATTATATTATTATTATTATTATTATTATATTAATTATTATATTTTAATTATTATTATTATTAATTATTATTATTATTATTATTATTATCACCGTAACTGACATGTTATGTAGCTAATTAAATAAAAATTAATTTATATTACTCTTTCCTTACCCTTCATTTATCTATTTCAGTGTATTGCATTTGTTGTTGCAGCTGATGTTGTTGTTCTCCATGACGAGAGCTGAGAAAGCAAGTGAGAGGGGGGGGGTACGTAAAGATCCCCACGAAGTTCGATGTTGAACTCCGGGTTGGGGGGGGGCCTTCGAGAGTGCGAGAGCGCGGGTGGAGGAGGCGAGTCAC
>JABUQX010077624.1:0-5000 GCA_015478945.1 Trachelipus rathkii | reverse complement strand
TTCGAATGTGTGTTCAAATCGCGACGGATTTCCATAGGAACCAATAGGTGTTTAGTATGAGATTTAAAGTTTTGTATAAGTAGTTTCATTTATCATCAAAAGAGAACTACCTCGCTCTTATATAAGAGTCTTCTCTTCTTTGATCCAGATGAGAATCTGATGAAAATTGTAGAATTGCTCACGACAAGGTATTTGAGCAAAACATAGTCGCGGAAAGCTGAAAGATATCATACCATACTGCGGATTATCGTGGAGTGGATAAGAATGAACCGAGCTGAACTAGTGGAAGTTTTTATCTGTTGATCGAAGCGAGCTATATCAGGGAAAACATATCAGCTCACACGTTTATCTGCTCCACTCAGTAATCATTGACGAGATACTCCTGTTAAGACAGAAAAGATGACTGTTGCTACGAGTCACTTTTTGCTTGATTCCTGCATAGAAAGCTGAAGCGAGAGGTTTGTGATCAGTGTACACGATGACATTCCTTCCTTCCAACCTATGCTTGAAAATAACATCAGAATAGTAGGCTGCTAAAAGTTTACAGTCGAAAGCTGACTATTTGCGCTGCTGTTCTGATGGGTTTTTTTGCTGTTGAAATCTATAAGTATTGGCTGCTTCATCAACCACTTGAGGAAAAGGCTTGCTCCTGTAGAAGTTGACTTTCTACAGGATATTTGATATTTTCTTGAAGAAAGCTTGAAACTTTCCTTGAAATTTTTTCATGCTGTTCTAGAGTTGATGAAAAAATTACCAAGTCATCTAGATATATGTAAACAAACTGAAGATGTCTGAAAATTGTCCATTATTATTTAAAAAATAGGTCCTGCTTTCTTCAAACCAAATGACATCGAAACATATTCATAAAGGCCAAAAAGAGTTGTTATGGCAGTTATTTCAATGTTCTCCGGTTGTATTGGAATTTGATGATATGTCCTCTAAAGGTCTATTTTGCTGAAGACTGTTGATCCATGTAGACGTTGCGAGAGGCTTTGAATGTGAGGAAGTGGATACCCATCATTTTTAGTTATAGCAATCAAAGATCTGTAATCATCACAAGGCCTCCAAGTTCCTGGGGATTTCTTTGGCACCAGACGGAGCGGAGAAGCCCAAGAAGACTTGGAAGATCTAATGATTCCATTCTTCAAAAGAGTGTCCAATTCAGCTTTTGCTGCTTTGAGTTTATCTTCGGAAAGACGGCGATCGAGGTCTTGGGAACACTGGATGAGAATCACCAGTCACTATGCAGTGAACAGGTCTTTTGAATTAAATTTGATGTTCGTCAAGTCAATACATGAAGATAACAGTGGAAACTCCTGAGGCATAGAAGAGATAGATATTGCATTCTTCAATGTTACGTTGATTTGTAATGAAGGAATTTCTTCGGAAGAAACTTGAAAGTGCTAGAAGGAAGAAGTATTTGCGTCTTGTAGAATTTTCTTCCCACAATTGATAATTAAGTTGTAATGCTGTAGAAAATACATACCAAATATTGGCATTCCGATATCGTCTACTATGAAAGTCCAATGAAATTCTCGACAAAGCTTCTTGATAGCTATAAATGTCGTTATTCCACCGTGACACTTGATAGGAGAGCCATTGGCTGCGGAAAAATTAACATTAGTGGAAAATAGGAACATGTTGGCTACCATTGAAGAAGGTAAGCTTGAAACCGAGGGGCCGGTGTCCAGTAGAAAGAGAGTATCTGCCCGGAATACTGTGATACTGATAGTAAGTTGCGAACTGATCACTGAGCTCACTCTTCTAGTTTTCAGTTGGTGTGGAAATTACAGATCTAGAAGAAAGGCAAGACGAGGGTTGCATCTGCACGTTAGACCTTTCAGACCATCTTCCACCATGGCTTGCATATTCTAGCCTATTGAGCGAAAGTAAATGTGAGCACGCAAACATGGGGTCGTTGTGTCTTACTATAAGGACGAAGTCCTGGTACAGGTTGTTGGAGTCGGTCTCAAACATTTTCCGACTCTGACTCCGACTCCACCCTCTTCAAAATTGCCGACTTCAACTCCGACTCCGACTCGGACCTCTTGAAAATTCCGACTCCGACCCGACCACACCCTTGTGAAAATTACCACTCCGACTCCGACTCCGACTCCGCCGACTCCGACTCCGACTCCGACCTCGACTACCAGACTCCACCCTCTCAAATTACCGGGACTCCGACTCGACTCCCGACTCCAGCTCCACCCTTTTCAAAATTGCCGACTCAGACTCCACTCTCTTCAAAATCCGACCTCCCGACTCCCGACTCCACTCCGACTCCGACTTCCACAACCCTGTTCTTAGAGTTTCCAGTCCATTTGAATAAGGTATGAATCGCGTATGGCGAAGCTCTGCTGCTGCTGCTGCTGCGGCGCTGCTGCTGTGCTGCTGCTGTGAAGTTGCTTGATGTAGTCGTTTACTGTAATACTGCCAATACAGGGACGGATCGTACCAAATATAACATATCATTGCGAATTCGCCAGTTGTTCAGGAACATACTGTCTTGCGAGCCTTGCATTTCCTTACAATACAGCGAAGGTTTGAGCTTGTTTTGACATAAATTCCGTTGAATAACTCCGTTCTTCGCTTCTCGAAGATTTTTAATGCGGCTTTCTTAGCGGAGTGTAGACCTGCGCATCAAGTTTCTGCAAAGGATATACGATCGACAACATCTGTTGGCTGCTGAGAGAGAGCGTGGAAATCTTCGTCTTCTATGTGATTTTGCAATGATGAATTGGGCCTCCATACTCTGACGGAAGTCTTTAAGGAACACTGGGTTTTCCTTAACAGCGATCGTTCTTCAATTGTTTCGCAGACCGCTGGTTTTCTTTGTAGGACATCTTTTGAGAGGGTTCTTTGCTTGAGAGAGTTTCTTCTTGTTGAGAATTTGGTCTTCTGCTTCTGGGTTCACCATCATGTAGTGGAGGTCTTGTAGTTATCTTTTCTTTTTGTTTCTCCACTGCACAATTAGTAATTTTTGTTGTTTTGAAGTTTCGTGTAAGGACTCTTTTACGTTACAAAACCTAATGGCAGTTACTAACTTTTAGCTTGATTTCACAGTAGAAGTCGCTCTTCACCACTATAGAAGGCTTGTTTTACGCTTGTGGTATCGACAGTAAGAGAAAAATAAAAATTAAATATAATAATAATAATAATATAATATAATTAATAATAATAATAATAATATAATAATAATAATAATAATAATATAATAATAATAATAATAATAATAATAATAATAGATAATAATAATAATAATAATAATTAATATTAATACTAATTTGCTCCTTTTTAATTATTTCTATATCAATACTGATAATAACAACTATATTATGATTATTGGTTATATCTTGAAATCATATTTTTATATACAAAAAGTGCGTGCACATCCACCAGAGGATATTAAACACTTGTAATCCGATTTTTATAATAATTTTGGGATTCTGATATTGTTTTTTGTATTAATTTGAATGTCCATATGTTTATATACGTATATTTTGATACAATTAACTCGATAATTATTAATTTTGGTTCTATCACAATATTTTGCTGATTCTCGATTCTGACCAACTTATATAATTGAATAATTTATACTTGATTTGGTTATCTTCGCAAGAATACACCTATATTTATATAGGTGTATTGATCGTTATTCTAATACTATTTTATTACCTCTATGATCCCGTCAGCGTTGATTAGCCACTATAATTAGATAAATTATATTATTAATCAATTTAATTAACTTCATAAACAATACCCCTATATTTATATAGGAGTATTGACCTATATTATATATTTTTTTGTATTACGTTAAATATACATATATGTATATTTTAATATATATACATATATCATATACTATATATATAATATATATATTATATATATATAGATATATATATATATAATATATATATATATATATATATATTTTATAATAATATATTTATATATTATATATTATATATATATATATATAATATTTATATTATATTATATTATATATATATTTATTATTATTATTATTTATTATATATATATATATTATATATATTATATATATTATTATATATATATATATATATATATATATATATATATATATATATTATTATATAATTATATATATTAATTATATATATATTTTATATATATAATATAAAGATATATATATATTATATATTATATATATTATATACTATATATATATATAATTATATATATTTATACTATATTTATATATATTATAATATATTTATAATATATATATATATATAATATTATATATAATAATATAATATATATTATATAATTATATATATATATATATATATATATATAATATTACTTATATATAATATTATATATATATATATATATATATATATATAGATATATAATATATATATATAAATATTTTATCATATATATATTATATAATATAATATATATATATTTATATATATATAATTATATATAATATATATATATTATATATATTATATATATATATATTAATATATCTATATATATATATATATATAATATATAATATATTATATTAATAAAATTATATATATTATATATATATTATATATATATATATATATATAATATATATATATATTATATATATATATATATTTATTATATTATATATTAAATATAAATATATCTATATATAATATATATATGATATATTTATATAATATATATATATATTCAATATATATATATATATATTATATATATAATATAATATATTATATATATATATATAATATATTAGTATGATGCAAGTACATCCGCTCCGAACATTATAAAATCCGTATCCGCAATCCGCGCATTGGCACCTGCGGATGTTTGCTCGCATATTCTATTTCGAGATCTATGAATAAAGAATTTATAATAAAAAATACTAAATGAATCTAACGCAATGCAGAAAAATGATTGAAGCATCAAAAGCGATTTAGATAATTCATATCTACATCTCTCTC
>JABUQX010077623.1:5000-10000 GCA_015478945.1 Trachelipus rathkii | reverse complement strand
CTGACCACAATCTTGTAGCTCTTAATTTTAAAACTTTTTCCAGCAGCTCCACCATGCCCCAAACGTACTTTCTGGCACTTTAATCGGGCTAATTTGGGGGCGTTGCGTCGTTTCTTTGCAAACTATGCTTGGAGTGAATCTTGCTTTGACTCGGAGGACGCTTCGGTCACCGCTGAAAAGGTAGGGGCCGTAATCGTCGAGGGTATGAGCGGGTTCATTCCATCTTCAACTAAATCTTTTTCTCCACAAAATCCATGGTTCAATGGGGAATGTTCTCGCTCCATTCAGGAGAGAGACATTGCCTATCGGGCATGGAAAAACTCTCGTTCTCCTATCACTCTTACTAATTTCCATTCTGCTCGGAATCGTTGCAGAGCTATTATTCGACAGGCTAAGCGCGCTTTCACTAAAAGAAAGTGCGACAACCTACTTGGCTCTCCTACTGATAAAAATTTCTGGCCTCTTGCCAAAAACATTCTCTAATAACTTTTGTAAATCTGCCTTTCCTCCACTTATTCGCTCTGACGGTTCTGTAGCTAACTCTCCTACTGAAAAGGCCAATCTCTTCGGCCTCCTTTTTTCATCTAATTCTACCCTGGACGATTCCGGCATCCCTCCTCCTGTTTCTTCTCCTCTCAGGTTTCCTATGCCTCTTCCCGCGATTACGCATGATCGGGTGCATGGGATTCTGAGATCTATGAGTGTCAGGAAGGCTAGTGGCCCGGATGGCATTCCTCCCCGTGTTTTGAGGGAGTGTGCTTCTGAGCTGCCCCTGTACTCGTTCAACTCTACTCTCTATGCCTTAATACTAGTACATTTCCTCAGTGCTGGAAGCGCGCATATGTCCAACCAATCCCGAAAAAGGGCAGCCGCTCTGATCCTTCCAACTATCGCCCTATAGCTCTCACTTGTATTCTATCTAAGATCTTTAAAACTCTTCTTAACTCTCATTTCCTGGATCATCTGGAGTCTCATTCCCTTCTTTCAGATCATCAGTATGGCTTTCGACGCTCGAGGTCAACTGGTGACATACTATCCTATCTTACTGATTTATGGTCTTCTGCCCTTAGGGACTATGGGGAGTCTTGGGTGGTGGCACTCGATATATCAAAGGCTTTTGATCGAGTATGACATGCGTCGCTACTCTCTAAGCTCCCTTCCTTTGGGTTTCCTCCTTCTCTTTGTTTACTCTTGTCAAGTTTTCTCTCTGGTCGCTCCATATCAGCACTCGTTGATGGAGCGACCTCTTCCTCCTTTCCTGTTAATTGTGGTGTTCCTCAAGGTTCTGTTTTATCTCCAACTTTATTCTTACTTTTCATCAATGATCTCCTCAGCTGTACTTCTAACTCTGTTCACTCTTATGCCGATGACTCAACTCTCCATTCTTCCACTCATTTCAAATCTTCTCCCTCTTTGCATCTAGAGTTGCCTCTTCGTCTTCAGCTTCGATTCTATTCTTGCGACCTGGATGGGATTTCCGGTGGGCCTCCTCAACCTTGTGAAATTCAACTCTTTGAAAATTCAACTTCTTACATCTCCCTCTCAAAAACACCTCCTAACTTTCCTATTTCCTTCGACGGCTCTAACGTCTCACCTGTTGAAAATAAACATTCTAGGTCTGAACATAAACAAAAAATTATCTTGGAAACCTCATATCACAACGGTTGCTAAGGTGGCCTCAAAGAAGCTGGGAGTTCTGTTTAGGCTGCGGGAATTTTTTTCTTCTGCACAGCTACTCCTTCAGTTATATAAGGGCCTTATCCGCCCTCGTTTGGAGTACTGTTCTCACATGGGGGGTTCCGGTTCCACCCTTCTCTTGGATATGGTTAAGACTAATGTTAAAAGACTAATAAATGTTCCCTACTTTCTAAGACTCTTGACCCCTCTTTCTCTGCGACGTGACTTTGTCGCTTTATCTCTTTTTCTATAGGTACTACAATGGCATAGACGTCAGAGGAGTGGGCCACTCGCATTCCACCTCCATTGCGTCGCCCTCGATATACAAGGGTGCCATGCTCTCGCATGAATTTTGCGTGAGCATTGAAAATCCCAGACTCGTTCGTTGTGGTGCCTCCTTCTTTCCAGCCACTTCTGCTCTGTGGAACTCCTTGCCATCTTCTGTTTTTCCTACTGTATTTAATCTTCCTCTCTTTAAAACCCACGTCTGCGCACACCTGAGAGATTTGCGTTAGGTTTAGGCTTGGGTGGGCTTTCCTGTATTTTATTTCCTGCCCCCTCCTTGAAAAGGGCTCAGCCCGTGAGTGGTGGTAATCTGTAAAAAAAAAAAAAAAAAAAAATAACGCCCATGCAGAACGGGAGCTCGGATAAAAAAAAAAAAAAATTCACAGGTAGCCTCTATGATATACATAAATAGATGTTTTAGGGGCGAAATGATTTTTTTTCCCTGACCTAACGTAACCTTAAACCTTAACCTAACCTAGGGACCGGACCGGCGGAATTTTGCCCGGGGGCCGGGGCCGGGGTTGCTCTAATTTAGCCGGGGCTGGGGCCGGGGCCGGGGCCGGGGTTAGCTAAAATTAGAAATGTAAGTCAAAAACACTGAAAGTCTTAAAACTTAGGATGAAAATTAAATATAATTTCAATTAATTAATAATTTAAATTATAAAAAAGGAATACATTTAAGTAATTGAATTAAATAAATATTCCGAAAAAGAAATTTTTAGAAAATAATTGATTTTCTAGAAGAATAAGTTGTATTACATATTATATATCTATATTGATATATTAATATATATATATATATATATATATATATATAATTAATATATATATATTATATATATAATATATATATATATATATATATAATATATTAATATTATATATATATAATATATTATATATAATAGATACATGGATATATTACACTATAATATATATATATATATATATATATATATATATATATATATATATATATATATATATATATATATATATATAATATAATATATATATATATATATATATATATATAATTATATATAATATATATATATATATATATATATATATATACTTTATCGTAGTGAAATATTTACTTTAGAGAGGAAGCCCTTGGATTCTTTTTTAGTATTATGCTTTACTGTCATTTCATTTTATTACTAAATGTACACAAATTAAAAACATTGTTAAAGACATTTTCTTTTAATGAAATAAATTTTAAAAAGGAAAGCTAATTTTCGTCCCGACACGCGAGACCTATTCAGGCTAAGGGACTGGATTTCTTTCTTGATCTTCATCAGTTCAAGTCGTGTTTCAGTTAGTCTGCAATGTTCTTACTGAGTTGTTGAAATATTTTTGATGAGTTTCAATATTCATTTTGTATAAATTCTATCTTAACTTCACCGGGATGCTTATTGTAGTTGTTACTATTATAAATGCAAAAGGATTCCATGATTTTGCGATGGTTCGTGTGATTGATATTTTTGATCATCTTTATATTGTTGATATTGATAGAGTGGCCTGTGTTACGCCTATGATTTGTTAAAGCTGAATTTATGCTGTCCTTGTGCAGGTCATCTGTATGTTGATTTTTTCTTCTTTGCAAATCTATGGTTTCACCTATATATGTTATGCAAGTATGCAGGATGTTGATATATACAGTTTTGGGGAGATTTTTCTTTCGTTTTGGGGGTTGAGAATGTTTTTTAAGGTGATGTTATTTGATGGAATGAGGGTAATATTTTTTGGTAATATTTGTTTTAACGAATATAATGGTAATTGAGGAATTGGTAAAAAGGAGGTGTTGCTATTTTTCGGGGGAAAGGTGCTATAGTACCTCTTTTTTGCTTTGTTAAATGCTTTTGTGATGAAAAACTCAGGATAGTAAAGTGATTTGAAAGTATTGTGGATGTATTTAGTTTCTTGTGCTAGAAGAGGGGGAGAGCATATACGAAAGGCACGGAGAAATAGAGATGACAGAACAGCTAATTTTGTGTTTGGGGAATGATTAGATAGCCAATGTATATAGTTGGTGCGAATGTTGGTTTTCATATATATAGTAAAATTGCAGTAATGTTATTCCATGTGATAAGTATCGAGGAAGGTGATAGAGCTTGTTGCGAAGGCATTTTTCTATCGTATACTGAATGGAAGGATGCAATTAGATAATATAGTTAGGAACTCATTAGGGTTGATGTTGCTGAGGAAGGGAGACAAAAATGTCATCTACATATCTAATCCATAAACTATTGTTTAATAAAGGGTGGGGTAAAATATGATAAAATTCTGTTAGTTCCATATATATGTTACTGAGTATAGGAGACAGTGGGGATCCCATACTCAGGCCGAAAGTTTGTTTGTAATATTTGCCATTAAAATGAAAGAAGTTATGTTGTAATGAGAGATTGGCCTTCTCGTTTCATATATTAAAACATCTCATTAATCTCTCATTACAACATAACTTCTTTCATTTTAATGGCAAATATTACAAACAAACTTTCGGCCTGAGTATGGGATCCCCACTGTCTCCCATACTCAGTAACATATATATGGAACTAACAGAATTTTATCATATTTTACCCCACCCTTTATTAAACAATAGTTTATGGATTAGATATGTAGATGACATTTTTGTCTCCCTCCCTCACAACAACAACCCTAATGATGTCCTAAACTATATTAACTCTATTCATCCTTCAGTTCAGTATACGATAGAAATGCCTTCCAACAACTCTATCCCCTTCCTCGATACCTTAATTACATGGAATAACAATCACTTGCAATTTACTATATATAGAAAACCAACATTCACACCAAACTATATACATTGGCTATCTAATCATTCCCCAAACACAAAATTAGCTGTTCTGTCATCTCTATTTCTCCGTGCCTTTCGTATATGCTCTCCCCCTCTTCTAGCACAAGAAACTAAATACATCCACAATACTTTCAAATCACTTTACTATCCTGAGTTTTCACAAAAGCATTTAACAAAGCAAAAAAAGAGGTACTATAGCACCTTTTTCCGAAAAAAT
>JABUQX010077622.1:5000-26814 GCA_015478945.1 Trachelipus rathkii | reverse complement strand
GAAGCGAGATAAATTACCTGCTAAAAATGGATCGAACTCTGCCAAAAAGCTCAATACATCCAATGAAATTGTCATTTTTGAGGAGAGCCGATTATTTCATTTACATCTTTAAAAGCAAGTCCACGTATGTGCAAGAAATTTCAAGACAGCAACAACTCTACGTAAACCATTTTTCAGTATTCACATTCTTTTTCATACTGGGTGTGCAGCTGTGAATCAATATGTACTTGTTTTCGGGCTAATAATGTAGAATGGATAACACTATTTTGATGGGGATCACTATTCTCATGTTCCAAGATACGGTTAACATGTTTCCAGTCATTAAATCCATAGAGTGAAGTTACTGTCCTGGGTATTAAATAATTTGCACACAGAGCAGTACACTTTACCAGACAATTCTGAAAACAATAGCCACACTCGTTTAATGGTCTCACGGACTCACTCTCACCATTCGTAAGCTGTCGAAAAAATCCACTGGGATTCAAATACCGAGTTTCTTCCATCCTCATAAAAACTCTTTTATTGATTTTTTATGAAAACTAGATGTCTTAATATTTTGTAACCAATATTTGTTTTTCTTAAGAGTAGACGGAATTCATCAGTTATAATGCCAGCCCATGTTGTAGGGTCTTCGTATGGTAGAGTATGAGTAGGAGAACTAGATGGCACCTTTCTGCTTCTGTACGACAAAGTTTCAGCGGAATCATCATCAGTTTTACCCAAAGTGTCTTCTTCAACAAGCTAGAAATATAGGAGTAGTTGTACATTCCGAAGCTGTACTGCAACTACTGACATTCTCAGTAATTCCCTCAGCATGTGAGTCGGCTGTAGCTGTCACAGAAGATTTATATATGTATGATATCTTTCGAGTACATGCCACATCCTTCAGTCGCCTTTCTTCTTTTTCTGCTTTATTTTTCCGTTTTTGCGCTCCACTTATGTACCTTCTACCAATATCACGATCTCTTGCAGCCATTATCTTCTCTGAAAATGAGCCTCTAACGTTTGAAGCTCTGTATTCGACGAACTATAATCACCAAATGACAAAAATTTTAAAATTTTAAAAGTAAACTGAAAACAGAAGCATTTCGTTTCGGAACGTTCTGACTCAGAACGATCCGAAACGTTTTTATTTCGCATAACTCTTTCGAATGCGTTCGTCCAAAGGAATGCAGAAAGTTTCATAATAATTTTTATTTATATATACTATATATAATATATATATATATATATATATATAATATATTATATATATATATATTATATATATATAAATATAATATATATTATATATATATTATATTATTATAATTTTTTTTATATAATATTTATATAATTAAAAATTTTTTAATTTATATTTTATATTTAAAATATATATATATATATTAGACATTATAAAATTTCTTGCACAGCTTTGAACACACACACAAACGAGTTCTTAAGCGAAAATATTAAGTTTTTTAAACGTTTTTACTTTGTTTCTTACACGTTCGAACATTATTTCTTTAAAGAGTTCAAAACATTTTCATATTATTTATTATATATATATATATATATAATATATATATATATATATATATATATATAATATATATATATATAATATATATATATAATATATATATATATATATATATATATATATAATATAATTGCTCTTGATCACAAAAACCCAGAAAAAGTGCAGTTTTTGAAATTTGAAATTATTTTTGAAAAAAAGCGTGCTAAAAAAAAATAGGTTACAGGCACCTAGCGCGGGGCCCCCCTAGCCGGGGCCCCCTAAGCGAGGGGCCCCGGTGCCAGCTCGTTATGTGAAAATTACTCATTAGAAGTTTACTTGTAGGCTCTGTAAAGATGGTCTTACCTTTAAAAGAGAGTTGTTTGCAGATGCTGCGAATATAGTCTTCATTTAAAATACAGGTTTACTATATCCAAAGAGGAGTTACTAACCAAAATTATCCTTCAAATTAATTATAATGATTGGTTAGACTTGCAAACATAGGTTTTAATTATTTTAAATTAAAGTCTACTTTAATATATGACATTTGGTAAAAAAAAAAAACACGCCTTATGATGAAAATTATAATTCGTCATTGGAACAAACATTCATTTTTTAAACCTCAAATTAGAAAGCATGTTTAAACATCATACACATTTGACAAAAAATGTAAGACGGTACAATACAACAAGTACTGTAAGAAAAGGAATAAAAACGTATGAATTCAGCAAACTTGATAAAGTGTCACAGATTGAATGACAAACCTTATATCAATCCTAAAATGGAGATGTCTTTTTACATACGGGCTGGAATTTAATCGAAACCTCATTATCCTTAATTAAGAATAATTGATAAAATCCAAGAAAAATCTCAATCACAAGTTATTAATATTATTGAAGATACTATTGATCTGGTTCCTACCTTTTACATATATGATTTTAAACGAATTCATCGTGAAATCACATTAGCTTGTGCAACGGATTCATCATGAAGTCACATTAGCTCGTGCTGTGTGTAGTCTTAAAATATAGAACAGGTATTTTATTAAAAAAAAATTAGAAATCTTTAGTTGTAGCTAAATTAACTAGTTTAGAGCCTAAATATCCAGAAATTACATTGGTTGAAACAACTATTAATGACATTTCTACTTTAATTTGTAACTAAATAATTTAAACATATAAAATTTTTTAGAATTATCCATCAAAATGAAACACTATGTTAAATTCCAATGGGTATTCAAACACATTTGGTCCTCTACTAAAGATGGAGTAGAGAGGTTCCATCGGAAATTGCGGCACAAATTAAGAAAACAATAATTACAAATTATTACATGAAGCACAAATCCTAAACGAGATAAAGAAAATAAATTTAAATCATATTAATTTTAAAAGATGTCGGATATAAAACTTGCCAGTCCGTGTCTGAAATGACAACAATCAGACTTAAGCCAAGGTTATCATACAATATTCACAAACTGGGAAAATTTGATTGTAACGAGCCATTACATGACATTATATTTGATAAGACTATGAACCCGGACAGGAGTCATGGACCCAATGCTTTCATAGCTACAAATTTAGAGGATTCTCGTATGCCTAACCAAACCTATTCAAATAGGCCTATGTTCTGTAAGTAGGCCTTTTATGATACGAGCCATACCGATCGTAACCGAAAAGAATCTGGCGGGTATTATCTGGTCAGGTATGATAAACCATACCATCATTTTGAGGATATAAATTTAAATAATCTCTGGAATGCGGATTTGATTTTGAATATTCAAGTCTTTTAAAAACAATAACTGACTAAAACAATATGCATGAACTACTTTAGGAATTCTATGATGTTTTTTACTTGGTGAATCAGTAAAACTCATTCTATTCATAATTTCAGGGCATCTATGATCTTAAAGAACACGCCTTTCCATGGTAATATCTGCAGTGCGAAGATGGGCATTTCCTTTGTAAATAATAATAATAATTACAATATATATAATTTATAAGATGAAGGTATCTACAATTAGAAGAGCAGGCCACTCTATTTAGGAAACCTGCACAACTCAATTCTTGATCCTGATCGGAAATTGTAACTATTTTTTTTTTACTTTCGTGAGCTCCCTTTGGTCAGATTAAATAAGACCAATCTAGTCGTATAATTAAGCTTCTTTTTTGAATTAAGATTTCTTAAGGTATTTTTTTGAAACGTTTTACCTTCCAATGCGTATGTGTCTGAAGTGACAATGTGGAAACAGGTGTAGGTTAACAAAGCCTTGTTATAAAAAAAACACGGGATCACTAGGAAACAAGTCGCAACTAAGGTCCGGTCGGTATAGCAACACTTTCACGCAGCATATATACAATCAAGGGGGGGGGGAGAAGAACTTCTTTGCCGCTAAAGATGTCAGACCTGCATCCAGCAATTTGAACACTATTTACTTGTTGAACTGGATCGTTAAGTTTTAAATTTTTAACATGACTACATTATTAAAGTATTTGGATATGATGAAATTATATAGAACAAAAAAAAAACCTTTCTCGAGGGTTGAAAAGGATTCTATTATATATACGGATTGCTGAAAAGGCTAAAAACACCTTCATAATTTACATTTTCAACATCTTACTGTTAATCATTCAATACATTTTAAAGATCCAGAAACTGGTGTTCACACTAATACTATTCAAGGCACATCGTCAAAGGTAAAATATATCAATTTTTCACTATTATGACTTACTAAGTACTAAAATTTAAGTTAGGTCCGGTTAGGTGGCTAGTCAGATCTAAAATACTATCAAAACTAAGGAGGAATAACCATTTATTAGGGTATCTTACCCAATTTATATTTATAAGAAAATTTGAAAGCGATACATTTATTATATTTATTGAAGCTCTTGGAGAATTTTCTATTTATATATATTAATAATATATATATATATATTTAATATATTATAATATATATATATATATATATATATATATATATATATATATATATATATATATATATATATATATATATATATATATATTAGTGCTTTAAAAATTGATATTTTGTTTTTTGTCCGCAGATAAATTAGTATTGTAGCGCAATTGCACTTTTGTAGCACAATCTGGCAACAACGATTTTTTCCCGATGTGTCGGGATATTTAAAGCTTTACTTTCATTATATTAATTTTGATTTATACAAAATTATTTTTAAAAGTGTATATAAAGGTTAAATTTATATATTTCTTTATTGTTCTTAATTTTGACATGAAAATTTAAAGGGTAAAATATTTTTAGATTTCTGAATACTTCGTTTTTTTATTTTAACCTGAAAAAAGTTTACTGTGGGTCAATTTTCAGTTTCTTAGTTAATAAAAGGGATAAACTAACCAAGGACTAAAATTTTTTTTATTTTTTTTTAAACAAAGGCACCCATTCATGAAGATAGTCTTCTCAAAAGTTTTTAGTTTGCTTGCAGGTTCTCTGAAGATAAGTTTCTTCTTATAGGGGGTTTTCTAGGTTTGCTAGCACGGTCTGGGAAGACAATCTCTGATTGGAAGTTTGCTTGCAGGCTCTGTGAAGATAGTCTTTTTTTTAAAAGAGATTTGTTTGCTGCTCCTGAGAATATAGATTTCATTTAAAAGGCAGGTTTAATTACTATATACAAAGAAGAATTATTAGCCAAAACTAACCTTCAAACTGAATCATATTGATTGGCGAGACTTGGAAACATAGGTTTTCATTAATTTTGAATTAAAGTCTACTTTAATATATGACATTTGGTAAAAAATTACACCTCCTATGATGAAACTTACAACTCGTCATTGGTACATTCATTCATTTTTTAAACCTCATATTAGGCTGAAAATTTAAGACAGCACAATACAGCAAGTTCTGTAAAAGAAGGGAATAAACAGGTATGAATTCAGCAAACTTGATAAAATGTCACAAATTGAGTGACAAATTTTATATTAAGGTTATTATTATATTATATCTTCATACATTAAAAATATGCTCTATGCCAGGGGTGGGGAACCCCCTCGCCCGCAGGAACATTTGACATGGCCCGATAAGGAAATCCTCTAAATTGCGGCACAAATTAAGAAAACAATAATTACAAATTATTACATGAAGCAAAAATCCTAACCGAGTTAAAGAAAATAAATTTAAATCATATTAATTTTAAAAGATGTCAGAAATAAAACTTGTCAGTCCGTGTCTTAAATGAAAGTAGTCAGACTTAATCCATGGTTATCGTACAATATTCACAAACTGGGAAAATTTGATTGTAACGTGCCATTACATGACATGGTATTTGATAAGGCAGTGACCCCGGAACAGGAGTCATGGACCCAGTGCTTTCATAGCTACAAATTTATCGGATTCTCGTAGGCCTAACCAAACTTATTCAAATAGGCCTATGTTCTGTAAGGAGGCCTTTTATGATACGAGCCATACCGCTCGTAACCGAAAAGAATCTGGCGGGTATTATCTGGTCAGGTATGATAGACCATACCATCATTTTGAGGATATAAATTTAAATAATCTCTGGAATGTGGATTTGATTTTGAATATTCAAGTCTTTTAAAAACAATAACTGACTAAAACAATATGCATGATCTTCTTTAGGAATTCTATGATGTTCTTTACTTGGTGAATCAGTACAACTCATTCTATTCATAATTTCAGGGCATCTATCATCTTAAAGAACACGCCTTTCCATGGTAATATCTGCAGTGCGAAGATGGGCATTTCCTTTGTAAATAATATTATTTACAATATACTTTCATCTTCATCTTTGGTCAGGTTAAATAAGACCGATCTAGTCATATAATTAAGCTTACTATTTTGAATGAAGATTTCATGAGCTATTTTTCTTGAAACGTTTTACCTTCTAATGCGTATGTGTCTGAAGTGACAATGTGGAAACAGGAGTACGTTAACAAAGCCTTATTATATAAAAAAAGACGGGATCACTAGGAAACCAGTCGCAACACTGTAGGTTCGGTCGGTTTAGCAACGGTTTCACGCAGCATATATAAATTCAAGGGGGGGGGGAAGAACTTCTTTGCCTCTTTGCCGCTAAGGATGTCAGACCTGCATCCAGCAATTTGAACACTATTTACTTGTTGAAATGGATCGGTAAGTTTTATAAATTTTTAACAAGCCTACATTATCAAAGTATTTGGCGATATGATGAAATTATATAGAACAAAAAACCTTTCTCGAGGGTTGAAAAGGATTCTATTATATATACGGATTGTTGAAAAGTCTTAAAACATCTTCATAATTTAGATTTTCAACATCTTATTGTTAATCATTCAATACATTTTAAAGATCCAGAAACTGGTGTTCACACTAATACTATTCAAGGAACATCGTCAAAGGTAAAATATATAAATTTTTCAGTATTATGACTTACTAGGTACTAAAATTTAAGGTCGGTTAGGTTAGGTGGTTAGGTTACGTTTTACCCGGTTAAATTGCAATATTTTTTTTATAAATCAAATCTAAAATACCATCAAAAGGAAGGAGGAATAATCATTTATTAGGGTATTTATATTTATAAGAAAATTTGAAAGCAATCCATTTATTAAATTTATGAAGCTCTTGGAGAATTTTCTAATATATATGAATATATAATATATATATATATATATATATATATATATATATATATATATATAATATATATAATATATATATATATATATATATATATATATATATATTATATATATATATATATATATATAAATATAGTTGGCTTTAAAAATTTGAAATTGTTTTTTCGCGCAGATAAATTAATATTGTAGCGCAATTACACTTTTGTAGCCCAATCTGGCAACAACGATTTTTTTCCCAATGTGTCGGGAAAGGTAAAAACCTTCACCATTATTAATTAGTTTATTTAAAATACAAAATTATTTTTAAAAGTGTATATAAAGGTTAAATTTATATATGTCTTTATTGTTCTTAATTTTGACATGAAAATTTGTTAAAAAGTATAATATTTTAGATTTTTGAATAATTCATTTTTTTTATTTTAACTTGAAAAAAGTTCTGTGGGTCAATTTTGAGGAGTTTCTTAGTTAATAAAAGGGATAAACTAACCAAGGACTGAAAAATAGCTTTAAATTAGATGAAAGTAAAAAAAAATATATTTAATCTTCACTTGAACAAAGGAACCCATTCATGAAGATATTCTCATAAAGTTTTCTATGTTTACTTGCAGGTCCTCTGAAGGTAAGTTTCTTCTTAAAGGGGTTTTTCTAGGTTTGAATGCACGGTCTGTAAAGACAATTTCTGGTTAGAAGTTTGCTTGCAGGCTCTGTGAAGATAGTCTTCTTTTTAAAGGAGATTTGTTTCCTGATCTTGCGAATATAGTCTTCATTTAAAATGCAGGTTTACTATATCCAAAGAGGAATTACTTGCCAAAACTAACCTTCAAACTGATCATATTGATTGGCGAAACTAATTAATTTTGTATTAAAGTCCACTTTAATATATGACATTGGGTAAAAAAATAACACCTCATATGATGAAACTTATAACTCGTCATTGGTACAGTCATTCATTTTTTAAACCTATATTAGAAAGCATGTTTAAACACCATACAGATTTGGCAGAAAATTTAAATCGACACAATACAACAAGTTCTGTAAAAAATGGAATAAACACGTATGAATTCAGCAAACTTGATAAAATGTCACAATTGAATGACAAATTTTATATTAACCCTAAAAAATCTTTTTCCACAAGGACTAAAATTTAATCGAAACCTCATTATTCTTAAGAGTATTTAATAAAATCCAAGAAAAACTTTAATACAAGTTATTAATGGTACTAAAGGTACTATTGATCCGATTCCTAACTTTTCTAGATATTGTAATTTTAAACTGATTCATCATTTTTTTTTGTTTGGAAACGATACATCAACTAATTAGTCAGTTGAAGAAATTAATAAGAAATGTAATAGTATTAAGAAAATAAAAAGATTAGACTAAATCAAAAAAGAAAAAAACTTGTAAGAAGAAAGAAAATGATATCAAATTTAGTATTCAACAAATAATGAGGCCCCTTCAAGTAATAATTGAAAAGAGGAAACTTTCAATGTATCTTCTCTTTCTTCTAAAAGGAAGAGAAATCCTCTGCCCCCTTCTTCCTCTACTACTACTACTCATTCAATTACTTCTTCCTCAACTATTCCTTCTTCTTCCTCCTTGAAAGAATGGCATGAATTAAATTTAAGCGCAAGTTAACGAGTGAATCTTAGTTGATTAGCAAATTAAAAATAAAATATATTTAATAGTTGTACAAGATAATTTTTTTATTTTTTCTTAAAGATTAACAATGACGTTAAGCATACAATAGAACTATTTTTTTTTTTTAAGAATTGACACTTTGTTAAATATTTAAATTTAAGTATTGACAGAAAAATAAAATATTTCCTTGAAACCTCCTTTAATTATTTTATTTAATTCCTCAAAATTAAAGAGAGGGTAGTGTAAAATATGTATTTTTTGTTTCATTTTATTTCTGACTTTAATAAAACTAAAGGAAGTTCTTTAAATCTGACCATTTTTTTTAATTAATTTCAATACATTTTATAAATATTTAGTTATAGAAAAGGCTTTTTTTTATTTGTTTTATTCAACTTCAGTATAACTTACCTATTTAAACATTTAGTAAGATAATTTAACGCTTAATAGCCTAAAAATGAGTTTGTAAATAATATTGCTTTTCCTACTTAAAAAGTATTAAAATTTAAATTAGTCTCCGCTTGTTATTTAAGAAAAGCCTATTTTATAATATTTATATTCACATTCAATATTCGTCAATGCGATTATATTATTTATTTGGGTTCTTTTGTTCAGTTTTTTTTTATTATTTACTATATTTTAATGAAATTATTAATTCACGGAAAGAGCCGCTTTGCTTCCAACCATTATTTTAGTATCTATTTAAAGAATTAAATTAATATATGAAAACATTCTAAATTATTATAGACTATTATTATTATGTATATTTTATTTAATTATTTAGCATTATTAGTTTGTTATATTAAAGATTATTCAATCTTTATCACTCCGCTAGGTTACTCGTAAAGTAGACAAAAATTGGTCATTATGCCATAAACTACATTCTTTACATTTTGGCTTGTTTATATTTATAAGTGTTTTAACCAATTATAATTTCTTCTATTTAACATCTAAAATAATAATATAGTCGTATTTATGCAGGAATATCTCAATCTGAAGTATATATATATAAAAATATATATATATATATATATATATATATATATATATATATATATATATATTATATAATATATATATATATATATATATCTGTATATATAATATATATATATTATATATATATAAACTCTCCGTAGATTCTTTTATTGAAGGCGAGGAAAGTAATTTGATGAAATCTGCCCATAACAATGGTATGATGATTACAGAAAGGGCTGAGACTACCACAACCATGTCAGATACTCAACAACTTATTTACCGTTTCAAGAATTCAGTTTACATGCAAGATTTCCGAAAACTTTCATATTCCAGATTTAGGAGTAAAAACATGAATGAAATTATAACCTTCACTGAACCTATTATTCCAGACGTGCCAAATACACTGTATCTCAGCTACTCCTGTTTTGTATTTGATTGAGATTCCATACCATCAGATTATTCCTTTAGTTCAAGAAAATCTGTAAAATCGGAGTTATTTGATACCTCTTCAGAGAATGTCGTCACACATTATGATGGAAACGTGTCATTTCAAAAAAGGTGACATCTATTTTGATGAGGTAAATATGTTCGGAAAATCTTTTGTTTGACCTATCAGGTGAATTCGAATTAAAGAATGAAAATATCCGGTCTTCCTCTCCCATTAAAGGCAAAGAAATGGTTGAATATTTGTTATATATTTCATTGGAGAATAGATTAAACGATAAAGATTCATTTATAGAAATTAATAAAACAGAAATAGATTCTCTTTCAATAAAAGAGGAATTCTGCTTTGAATAGACTAAATATAAAAATTCTGTGATTTATTAAACTGGGAAAAAAGGTAAGTCTGATGAACTTTAATATACTGAATCTGATCAAAAAGAAAATGAATTATCCAATAACATACGAATTGGTGACGGAGCCTGTCTAAAAAAGAAACCAAGAAAAGTGGATCATACCACCGCTTCCATAACACAAAAGAGGAGTGAAATAAGTAGTCAAGTGTTAATCATCTTACACACAAAAATTCTTCAGCAATTGTAGAATATTATCTTAGGAGTTTTGCTATGACTTCACTACAGAACAAAGAAAATAATTATAATACTATTTCCAGATCAATTCACCCTGCAAGACGCAGTAAAATATTAGCTTTAGCAAACTTATCTCTAAGAAAAGCAGAAGCTCCTTTTAAAACGAAAAATAATACCGCTAAAAGGAAAATTACATCTAGGAAGATAAAAGATATGCGAATTTTGACAACAGAAAAGCTGATATATCAAGAGGATATAGTGAAGCTCTCTCTAATGGATTCAAAATCATTGGGAAAGTTCAGAATCCTGCTTACCAGTGGGCTAGCAATCGAATGGCAGCTATTCGAATCGATTTAGAGATGTCAAATGTGAAATATACAGCAATTGAAAGTATTGTTGGAAAATTTTTGACACTTTTGGCCAAACACAAACTAGGAAACAGGCGGCTGGAAGATTGACACAAATTCCTAATGCCAATGATCAAAATATATTAGATAAAGAAAGATACTTCAAAGATCGCTATCATAGAGCTGTCACCATTTTGGGCAGAATTAAAGGCTACGCTGAACAAGCCGAAGAAGAATTATTAGAAGTCAATAATATAAATGATGAACTTTTAGATATGCTCCAGGGCATTCCTGAGCCAGTTATTGGTGAGAAACACAACGTACAAGACATTAACCAGAGTCGCGCACCTGGTGCTGATGCTTACCACCACAAACTGAATAATGCTTGTTGGTCTTTTCAAACTTTGAATGAAAAGATAGCAATAATCAAAGAAACGGCTGATAATATTAAGCAAAACATAAATATCCCTGCTCTCAACATCATTTTAAAAGAAATCGAAGAGCAAGCTGACGAGCTTCATATGCCCCGGTAAAACCTAAATTATACCCATTAAAGGGAGTGCCCAATGTTAGAGCCAGCAGCACCCCAATTTTAGTCCCCACCTAAAAATGGACATAAAGTTCTTAATTTTCAGACAATTTTGATGGTAAAAGAAGCAGACTGTTACTTTTTCTGACCTCTGAAACGTCGTTTTCGTGTCTGTAGTCAGTGTTTCAGAATTTTCATTTTTCAAAACATGTTTTTGACATTTTTTAGCTTCAACTCCTACAATTTTTTTTCGAAATAACTTCAAACTTGCGTAGTTTTTTGATTTCTTGAAATTTTTGCTCAGCAATGTCGAAATTCAAAAGCTACTTATTTTTGGTTTTCATTGCTGAGCACAAAATCAAAAAACTACGTCTTGCATTTTGTAGGTAATGGACCCATCTATGCATATTTCAAGTTTGAAGTCATGACTACAGACATAGAAAAACACCCGAAAACGACGTTATATTTTCCTAGTCTGCTTCTTCTCCCCATCAAAATTAAGAATTTTGTCCATTTTAAGGTGGGGCTAAAATGATGCTGTTGGCTCCAACATTGGACACTCCTTTTAATAATAAGGGTAAGCGGTGGAGTTTAACCGCTTCCACGGGACTTAAACTACATTGATGCTCAAAATGGAACAGGAAGATCAACATAACACAATCACATGGCCAATGCATATCTTCTTGTCTATTTTATTTATTTTATTTTGAGGTTTAAGAAAACAAACTTTGGCTTACTGGAATCTCTGTGAAGAACCAATGGATGAGCTAAAAGGCTTCCCAAACAATAAAAGTCTTGTAAATGTATGGGGTGCGCGGGAATATCAATGAGAAAAAACCCGGGCCCTCCCCCTCGAGCTAGCATGGAGCAGGTTGCTGGTTAAGTAAAATTAACGACCCCGTTTTGCAACTTGAAGGGGGGAACGGCGGGAGTAACTATGACTCTTACCAGCCCCCGCGTAAGTGTACAGAGTCGCTCTGATATAAGCTTGCGGTGTTATCCCTGCGTTCGTAGGATACCTAGTTGCTCCCAACTCGTTACGGGTGCCCGCAGATAAATGGTCAACGGAGCTGCTTAACGACCTTTCCCTACATTGTGTATACTGGTCGGTGGCTCCACCCAGCCTTGCTAGTCCCTGAGGTCCTAAGCCGAGCGTTTGCGTCCTCCCTTTGTGGTAACAGCTGTTTAAACTACGCTCGGCTGATTCTCAGCCTGGGAAGGCGATGTGCACTGGCAGTGCTGTAGACGTCGGCTTGGGTGGCTTAGATGACCTGGGGCCCCTGGATGCACTGGGCTTCGGCTGATGGTGTAGACGGGGCCCTGGAATGGCACTTTGAGCTTCACACCCTTGTGGAGCCCGGTACGGGAGAGCTAGTCCCTAATCCGGGGGGTGGGAGTTGATGGGTACAAGGACACTTTAGTTGCCGTGCCGAGCCCCGGAGACTCCCTCCCCGGGGTCACCGCCATTCCTAAAGTCGGGAATGTAGATCGGCTATACCACTGGGTTCTTGCAGCTAATCAAGGACTCCCCTCGCGCCCTCCTCGACTTTAACCAATCGAGGGGGAATCCAGTGGAGATGCAAACTCCGCTGGTAGCGGCTAGCTGCCCAGGCCGTTGATCCGTCTGTTGAGGTGCTACATGGGCCCGCGGGAGGTCGGGGGGCACCCTAGTAAACCCGCGGGCACCCAGTATTCACCGAAGCGTTCGGGGAGGTGGGTGCGGAGCGGCAGTGTCTTTCATGCTCAGCGCTGGGGGCCTGCGGCCTGGTGGTATGTGGTTTGGTCTTTGCCGGCCACACATCCAATTACCAACCCACGTTCCCCCCGCTTGAAGCGGTCAGGGCACTTGAGGTCGCGGTGCCGGAGGGGAGTTTCAGGGTCCGTTTGGGATTCTATTACCTTCGCCGAACGATGTATGGCGGGCCTGGCTCTACACTCTCGGTTCCTGTTACGCTCGACGACCTGATCGCCTAGGGGGGTAACGGCGGGAGGATGTAGTTATGGGAGTAACTATGACTCTCGTTGTGTTGGTGGCATCAGTTTGAGTGTATATCTGTTCGTCGATTGGGAAAGACTTTGTCCTGGTGGGGATACCCTAACCTCTCGACTCAGTTTGCACTCGGCCGCTGCTCTGTCGCTCGCTCACCGAGATTTGTACGTTATTGATCAGAAGGCCTCCACGTGGCCCCGCCGGAAACTGTTGGCGTTTGTGTGGTTCTGTCGTCGGGGATTGGCAAGTCGGCTGTTACTGCTGCCGGGGACTGTGGTCGACTACAGGGCATAGCTCCTCTATTAGTAGTGACGTCAGTCCATTAAGTCTTGTCCAAATCGTGCCCCGTCTGTGGGATCAACCAAGCGCCAGCTGAGCTAACTTCTGGTCCCTCCAAGCCTCCGGACTAAGATTGGGCTTCTGCCCGTTTGACCACCTTAACCCTCTGGGAATTCATTCACCAGATAGGGCTAGATCCGGAGAAAACGTGCAGGATGGCACAAAGGGCTGCGTTCAGCTGCCCCAACTGTCCTGCGGCATTCCGTTCCCTCCAAGGAATGTGTGTACATCAGCAAAGGAGTCATCGGGAAGAATATGATGCTGAGGTTCTGGGAAGGGTCCCAGACCAAAGAAGACCGCGATGGTCCACCGAAGAGATCACCATGATGGCTCGTGAAGTAGTAAGCCTTGAACGAAGAGGAGTCTCATTCGTCAATCAGGAGCTGCGACGTTGCTTTCCGCAAAGAAATTTGGAAACAATAAAAGGCAAAAGAAAGCATGCTGACTACAAAAGGATTTTGGAAGAATTGAGACAACAGCCTGCAGCTCCGGCTCGTGTGGTGGTACACCCCCCCCCTCGACCTCAGTTGCGAGGGCAACCTAGGGAGTTGTCTCCTCCGCCTGTGCCTGTTCGGCGACCTCCCATCTCAGAAGATGAGTTCTTGGTCCTCTTAACAACATGTGGGTTTGAATTGCTCGAGAATCCTAGGAATCTACCTGGAAACCCTGCAAGACCGGCTCCTGTTCAACGAGAGGCACAAGTCTTGTCGAGAGCAAAAAGGAAGAAAAGAGCATACGCCAAATTCCAAGAGTTGTATAAAAAGAACAGAGGTGATGCGTTAACCTATGTCATCGACAGAGATGTCGAAAACGTTCGACCATCAGAGAACGTCTGCAACGATTGGAGGCGTTACCTGGCCGAGAGAGTTGATCTTCCAGAACGCCCGGATTTCTGGACTGCTTTTAACGAAGAAGACGCTGAACTCTACCGTGATCTTGGTGAGTGGATCTAGTTGGAGGAAGCCAACTGGGCCCTGAGGAACATTAAAAAGAGCTGTGCTGTGGGCCTGGTCGGGGTGTCACTGGCTCAGCTGGAGGCAATCAGGAGACAGGATCTTGTTCGCATTTTGAATGGGATCATGGCTTTTGCCCCGGGGGGCTTGTTCCGAGGAAGAGTCACCCTCATTCCAAAGACAAGCAACCCGGAAGTCTATAGCGACTTTCGACCAATTTGTGTATTGCCGCTGGTAATCCGACTGCTGCATAAGATTTTGGCGAAGAGGCTGACTGTGGTCAGGCACAACCCCTTTCAGGCTGGTTTTCAATCAGGAAGGTCTACATCTATTACCTACGGGTCTGGATAGGGTCTCTTTGGAGGATCTGATCAACATCAGGAGGCAGACCTTGAAGAAAGGCATTCGACTCAGTGAAAACCATGAGAAATCTATTGGCGCTTGCTGAGAGAAAGGGTTGTCCCTGATGCTTTGACAAGACACATTGAAAAAGTCTACAACAGAACGATGATGGAGGTTGGAAATGGTTGGATTGCTCCTGGAAGAGGAGTCCTGCAAGGAGATCCTCTATCCCCGGTGCTCTTCAACATAGTGTTGGATTTTATCTTGGAGAAACTTTCAAAGGACGTGGGGGTTAAGATCCAGGACCATAAGGTCTCGGCCCCTCAACCTTTGCGACGATGTGGCCCTTGTTGGCAGTAAACGCGTCAAGGGAATGATGAAGAACATTGGTTCCCTAGTGGAGTTTGCCTCCCTGGCTGATATTTGGAATCAACAAATGTGCCGCGCTTGGCCTGAGATGGCCTAGGAAAGCCAGAAAGTTGTCCAAGATCATTCAACCTTTCGTCATTCAATAACACCCCACTACCTGTACTCCGACCTAACGATGCCATACAAATAACCTTGAGCATGAACTTACATCAGCCGGAGTCTCGCTAGTGACCGGGTGCAAATGAGAGATGCGTCTTCAGGAAGTTAACTACTGCATGTCTGAAACCGCAGCAAAAATTACACCTGTTGAAGAATTTCTTGATACCAAAACTATCTATCTCTTTGAGGCATGAACCCTGACAATCAAACACCTCGAGATCAGACAGAACCATAAGAGCCAGCTGTGGAAGGGGAATTCCTCACTTGCCGAAGGACTCCCGAACAGTTCAGTCGCCATCCTTCAGAAAGAAGGCGGGCTGGGCCATAATGGAATTTGGAAAACAGCCATTACCAAAACAGCTAGAGAAACTTTGAAAGCGGATTCTACATGAAGAGGCGGAATCTGTGTTCTATAGTGAGTATTCAATAAGATCCCTGAATCAACGAGGACCCGAAGGCAATCAGTTCCGAGTTCAGAGAGCGGACTCGGATGGCAGTAAGCAGCCATACAATCGGGCTGCTACGGATGGTTACAAGATGGTACCAGGATGATGGCTGGCGCGGACTTTGGGAAGCCGATAAAAAATCTCGCAAAATCTCATCAAACACAAGGAACGAGCAGCCCAGAGGAGAGAAGTTCCCGCCTCATGACACCGCTCTTGATTTCCTAGAGTGGAAACAGTGGGGCACATCTTACAACAGTGTCCTGCAGTGGCGCCTCTCCGTACTCTTAGACACGACCGTCTAAACCGTATTTTGAAGAGCGAATTGGAGAAAAAGGGATGGAGTGTTCTGTACGAACCTACAATTCCCAAACCTGCGGGGACCAGACGACCGGACCTCGTATGCAAGAAAGAAGCGGAAGTCAAGATAATAGACTCTACGGTCTCAGCCGATGCACACTCAGCGAACCTAAATAATGTGGTTCGTCTCAAGATAGAGTATTATGATACACCGGCCATCAGAGAGTGGGTCTCAAACAGATTTGGTCAAGTCAACTTAGAGTTCGCTGCAGTGGCCTTCAACTGGCGGGGGGATTTGGCCGGAAGATCACATTACTACTCAGGTCCCTGCGCCTGGTTTCTGCGATCAAGCTACTCGAGGTGACTTTAATGGAGGGGAGCGTTAGAATGCTTCGATTTTTCAAGCAGGCCTCGGGACGGTGGGGCTAAGTGTCGTCCTCGGGAAGGGGCTGGAAGTGACTTCCGAAGACTTCCGCCCAGTGCGCACCCGCCCGCAATGCTATGTATATAACAGAGACTTTCCCTTCCCTACCTACAAGTTTTTGTAAGTTAGACAAGGTTTGGAGATATTTTGAGACTTAGGATCGCCTAAGGGGGTAACGGCGGGAGGATATAGTTATGAGTAACTATGACACTCTTGCTGTGAAAGCTGTAGCAATCTCTTTCGCTGGAAGAATCATTGTTTACTGATCAAAAGGCCTCCTCGTGGCACCCGCTGGAAACTATTGAGTATTGAGGGATTCTGATTTGGGTGATTGTCTGGCGGTAGTTGCTGTATATCTCGGACTGTGGTCGACCACAGGCCACAGCTCTTCGGTTGCAGTGACACACCATATAAGTCCAGTCCCTTTCTCCCTTATCTAGGGTCTCCCAAGCTCGGTAGGCAAACTTTTGGTCTCTTACATCTCTCGTTAAGTGTTTGGGTTCTGCCCTGTTTGACATCTCTCTGGGTAGGAATTCTCTACTATTTCAGAGTCTTAGCGAGATACTTCGGATGGCGGAACAACACTCACCCGTCCGCTGTCACAACTGCCCGGCGGCCTTCCCCTCCTTGCGGGGTATGAGGGTTACACCAGCAAGGCAAACATAGGCTGACTATGGACCGATGTCCTGGCGCGCCTTCCACAACAAACGGAAGACGCCTTAGTCGAACGAAGAAATCTCACTCCTGGCACGTGAAGAGCTAAGATTAGTGCAAGAAGGTGTGTTGTTTATCAATCAGGGTTGTTGCAAGGGCATTTCCTCATTAGAACGCTGGAAGCGATCAAAGGAAAAAGGAAACTGCGATACAAAAGATTGCTTGAAGAGATGAGAACTGCTCCGGGACCTCCATCTCCCCCGAGAGAGCAGCTAAACAGTTGGCAGCCCCTGAGGAGAATTGGAACCCCTCCAATCTTCCTCGGAGCCTCCACCGCCTATCTAGAGGCTAAGTATGAGGAGTTGCTGCGATCCTGTGGGTTTGTACTCGACCTACCCGTGGATCTTCCACGGAGAGGAAGACAGAACCCTCAGTATCAGCAGGCGGCTGTTCACCTCCGCGATCCAGAAAGAAAAACAAGAAAAAGGAGTTCTGCTAAGACCCAGGAACTCTACAGGGCAGACAAGGTGAAGCCTGAAGTACATCACTGATAGAGACTCCTACGTAGAAAATTCCAGACCATCAGAGGAAATCTGCGAGGAGTGGCGCCAATACTTAGCGCGGCAAGAAGACCTGCCAATCAGAAATGACTTCGACGAGATGAGGTCCACTCAAGATCAAGACTCACTACGTGGTTTGGATGACTGGGTTTCCGAAGAGGAAGTAGATTATGCGCTGAAAAGTATGAAGAAGAGAGGCGCTACGGGTCTGGATAGGGTCTTCTTGTTTTTCACCAACATCAGGAGGCAGACCTTGGTAAGGGTTCTTAACGGAATCTTTGCCTACGCTCATGAGGGACTTCTTAGGGGTCGAGTTACCCTTATCCCCAAGATCAACAATCCTGTTAGTTTTGGGGACTTTCGTCCCATCTCGGTCTTGCCAATTGTCATCAGGCTCCTCCACAAGATCCTCGCAAGAAGACTAGGGATGGTCATCTCCCATGATCCTTTCCAGGCTGGATTTCAGTCAGGGAGGTCAACTTCAGAGAACATACATCTTCTCAAGCTGATCCTCAGCTCAAGAGTCAATCGGAGATCAAGCACTTACTTGGCCTTCATTGACTTCAAGAAGGCATTCCATTCAGTCCACCATGGGAATCTTGTGGCCCTTCTTGAAGGAGTTGGACTCCCTGTGGCATTGGTGGACTACATCAGGAAAGTGTATGATCGTTCGTCATTCAAGGTTGGAAGTGGTTGGACCAAGCCAGGCAGGGGGGTTCTTCAGGGAGATCCACTCTCCCCGATCCTGTTCAACCTTGTCTTGAACTTCATCCTCTCACAAACGGTACGGCAGATTGGAATAAGACTGAAAGATCACGTGGTGTCATCTTTGGCGTTCGCAGATGATGTGGCCCTGCTGGCTTCTACCAGATACGGTCTCCAAGCTAACATCAGCACCATGGCAGAAACGGCATCTTCCCTTGGACTGACTATGGGCATAAACAAGTGTGCTACCATAGGTCTGCGATGGCTAGGCAAAGAAAAGAAAGTTGTGCACGACCTAGACCCGTTCTTTATCAATGTTGATCCAATTCCATCTATGGATCATGCGGGGGTATACAAATATCTTGGTATACCCATGACCTCCGCAGGTGTTGGTAGATGGATGGGAGGAAAGTTAAGAGACAGTTTGGGTAAACTTACCACCTGTTACCTAAAACCACAGCAGAAACTCCATCTTCTGAAGTTCTATCTGATCCCTAAGATGCTTTACAGGCTAAGGCACGAGTCTCTCAATATCAAGACACTTAGGAATGCTGACAGGATGATCAGAGCGGCTACAAGGAAAATTTTTCATCTGCCAAAGGACACACCGATACCAATGTTCTCCCAACCACCATCTAAGGGGGGCATTGGTATCCCAGAACTGGAAACCACGATCTTCACCCAGCTCGAAGGACTTAAACAGGTGCTATCTAATAGAGGTCCTCTATGGGCACTTGTTGCTGACTCCATCAAAGTCCCCCTATCTACAAGATCAAGGAGGTGGCATGTTGTCGAGTTCTATGATGGCAGAGGGCTGGCCGAGGCAACGAAGCAAGCAGGATGCTACTCATGGATCTCCGACGGCACCAGAATGATGAGAGGAGCAGATTTTGTGGAGTCCATCAAAATAAGACAGAACCTGATAAACACCAAGGAAAGGAGTTCCAGAGGAAGAAATGTGGAGCCTTGGCAGAAGACGTGTGATTTGGGGTGTCCGAAGCTGGAGACGTTGGGTCATATACTCCAAGAGTGTCCCTTGGTAGCATGCGACATGACCAACTTAACAACATCCTGAAGTCGGAAATGGAGAAAAAGAACTGGACCGTCTCATTAGAGCCAACCATCCCTACTCCCGCCGGTATCAGGAGACCGGACTTAGTATGTTACAAAGGTACCAAAGCTCTCGTCATTGACTCGACTGTAGCTGCAGATGCTCATGCTTCAAATCTGAACAACGTGGTACAGAGGAAGGCTGAGTACTACGATACTGAAGCAATCAGAGATTGGGTCTCCACCAGAACAGGCTGCCAGGATGTTGAAGTTAATGCGATTGCGTTCAACTGGAGAGGTGATCTCGCAGGGAAAACTCCCATGCTCCTGAAGTCCCTTAATCTACTATCATCCATCAAACTTCTGGAGGTATCCCTGATGGAAAGCAGTTCAAGAATCCTAAGATTCTTCAAACAGGCGTCTGGCAGATGGGGCTAGCAAGTGCTCCGAAGAAGAGGTCAAGAGTTTCCTCAAAACTCTCGCCCGTCGTGACCACCCATCCACGATGTCCATTTTTCTGATGATTGACGTTTGCCCGCCCGAAGATCTGGAGCCGGTTGAAGATGCGAAAGGGAAGTCCAGAACCACTTCCCTCAACTTACTCTTTTGTTTACAAGATCTTCTTTAGTTTCTTTTGATGGGGAAGTTAAAAAAAATAGCCAAATGCCTCGCCATCTAATTAGTGAGCCCATGAATGGATAAACGAGATTCCTACTGTCCCTAACTACCGTCTAGCCTACAGGCAGGGGAACGGGCCTGCGAGACACAGCGGGGAAAGAAGACCCTGTTGAACTTGACTAGTTTGACATTGTGGAGACATGAGCGGTGATGAAAGTCAAAAACACCCAAAAACGCCGCCTTTTAAGGTAAAAAAAAAAAAAAAGTAACAGTCTGCTTCTTTCCTATCAAAATTCTCAAAATTAAGAGTTTTTCCATTTTATGGGCGGCTAAAATGGGTGCTGCAGGCTCCAACATCGGACACTCCCTTTTATTAAATAAGTAAGCGAGGAGTTAACGCTTCCACGGGGACTTAAATACATTGATTGCTCAAAACAGGAAGATCAACATAACACAATAGCTTAAGCAATTAGCTTATAAATAATCTTGCCAATGCACACCTTGTCTACTAATCACTAGATCCCTCAGGTTATTTATATATATATATATAATATATATATATATATATATATTATAAATATAATATATATATATATATATTAATAATATATATATAATATATATATATATATATATATATATAATTTGAAATTGCATGTTATTACCATCGAATGCTCTTTATCGGTATTACAGGAAAACAAATAAACATATTTGGAATGAGCGTGCGTGTTATTTTAAGTTTTTAATTACTAAGGAAATAAAATTTTGTGTTAAACTAGATATTCCCTGAAGAAGAAAAAAATAAAATAAAATACCAAAGAAAGAGAAGTAAAATTACAAAAGGAAAAAGACAAATAAAAGACGAGCAATATTCCTTCGGATAGAACCAGATCCCCCCCTGCCCCCACTGCACCAATCTTGTTCACCGTTTAACAAACCAACAAGTTATTTATGGATTCCTACCAGGTATTGCTGATCTCAGAAATGGAATACGAAGAAGAAACTGGGCTCAAAAAGAAGAAAACAAACTATTAAGGGTGATAATTAGGAAGCTGTTGATAGTGATAAAGAAAAAAATGAAGAGAAAGTCCCATCACATTATCAAAGATGAAAACAAGAAATGAAGAAGAGAAAGCAGCTTCATCAAAGTGCGCTTACTGCAAGCAACGTGAAAGCTACAGATATATAAAAGATAAAGAGGGATGGTATTGCCACCGGTGTTTTCAAGTGTTTAAAAACGGGAAAAATGTGGAAAAGATTTCGACAAACCAATAAAAGGAGTG
>JABUQX010077621.1:10000-17500 GCA_015478945.1 Trachelipus rathkii | reverse complement strand
AGATGATATCCTATTAATGTGTGAGTATGACAGATGATAATAAATCAGTGATTAGCACAGGACTTTTCCATAGATATTATGAATTTTTTAAATAACTTCTACAATAGTATACCTTTTATGTATATGGCACTATATATATATAGTGAGAAAGTGAAAGAAACATTGTAGATTATTAATATTAAGTTATTGCTATAATAAGCTCACTTACTACTCTATAGTTAAACTTATATTAATTTGGTGGTATTCAAATTAAAACATTATGCCTGTTGTCAAGTTACCTCATTATAGATCTTACATTATTCACCTTTGTTTATAAAATTTGATAAAATATTACCAAATCTCTAACATATAAAATTTAGACATAAATAAAAAATTTAGAAACTTTTTTTAAATATGAATAAATATATTCAAACACCTACCTCCATAATAGAACTTTTAATGGTAAATTCAATTGTAATTTTATCTTTTTATCTTATCATCTGTATAGTCTTAAAATAATAAAAAAATTATATAGGCAATCATTAGTATTTTCCTCTAAATATAAATTATACATGATAATGTCTAATTAACTATTTTTTTTTATATATTAAAATTATATTAATATTATATTAATATAATATTATATATTATATATTATATATTATTAGTGTACTCGAAGCTACTGCATGTAGGAAGCAACTTTAAATATTAAATATGTATAAAATATTAATTTATTAATATAATATCTATATTATATAATATATCATTAAATATATATATCATAAATATTAATAATACTATATATATTAATATATATATATTATATAATAATACTATATGTATAGCCGGTATAGCGGAGTGCATGGTACTCGTATATATGAAAGGTCATATACTAAGGTAGGGGTGTATTAAGTATAGTATAGTATGATATAATATACGTAGTATATAGGGTATATAACGTTATATGCCTACCCCTATAATATATACTTTAGTATATGTATATAGTGCGTATATATATAATTAAAAAATAGACACGGTATCACTTATATGTTTTCATTTGGAATCAAGATCTAGATATAAAAGATAAGTATATAATATAATATTTTATTATTATAACAAGTTACATAAAACGGACTTTAAATTTAAGTTAAATATAACAGGAAAATCATGTACAGATACATCATATATATAATCTGATAATATATTAGATAATGGAAGGAATATTAGAATATTATCATAAATTACTTAAACATATCGTTTATGGTTATTATTAACCGCTCATATATCCGTGTATTATATTTGTTTTCTTAGTAATCATATATAGCACCCTAGAACTTAAACTCAGTTAATGTTCGATAAAGCATTTTGGAATGGGCGTATAGTTAAAATTGTGCCAACCAGACATAATGCTGTCCTGATATAGTATATATATATATATATATATAATATTATACTTTATTAAATATAATATATTATATTAATAGTATATAAATCTCTCATAATATATATATATTATTACTATATATATATATATATATATAATAATATATATATATATAATATATATATTATATATATAGTATATATATCTATATATATATATATATATATAATATATTATATATACTATTATATTATATATATATATATATATATATATACGTATATCAAAGTGGCCTTAGTTAAGGTGGAGGGATTTAGGCTGGGTAAGGCATACGCTTGCCCCCTATCTTAATTAAGGAGAGTAAGAAATTAATAATTTTAAGATAAGAAAAACAAATAAAAAAATTTATACAAAAGTTATCCAAACTTACAACAGTGAAAATAAAAAAGAATTACATAATAATATCTACAAAAATTCTGAAAATTATTCTCAAAAACCAAAAATGAGGTATTTTTGCTTTGCCTCTCTATCCACTGCTTAACTTTCACTTTAACAGAGAAAGTTATTAGAGAATATGCATGCGTATAGTTTTATATTATAACTCAGTCGTCTTGTCGTCATAGTGCGTTTTGCCATAGACAGGACAGCGTTTAAAATTTTCCTTTTTTCTTTTGTGAGCTTCTTCTCAATGAAATTCGACATAAATATTTGGCTCATAAATTAATAAATAACTCTATATTTCTTATATATTTATTATATATATAGCATATTATAATGTTATTCATGTATATTCATAAATATACAAATTAAATATAATTAATAATATTTATATTAAATATATAATATATTATAGTTTAAGTTTTTAAATTATAATATAGTAATAATATATATATATATTTAATTTTATCATATAGTTAATTAATATTTAATTATTTAATTATATATATATTATACATATAAAAATAAGAGTGAAGAGTAAGAGAGAAAGAGAGAGAGAATATATATGAGCCTTAATTACTAGTATTCACTGTCGGGTGTTGAGGTCTACTGATGGAAACATTACAAAGATCTGGACCTTCTTTTAATCAAATTAGAGGACCTAACAGGGGAAGTGACACAATTGAAGTAATTTGGAAGATGATGTAATAGTTACTGATAAGAATCGGATTGTTGATAAATTTAATGAATATTTTATTAATGTGGCTGCAAAAATTAAAAATACCAGCCACAAGGGTATGGAAACCCTTAGATATATAAATATATATAAATAAATATTTATATATATATACCGAAAATTTTTAATAAGTTAATACTTTAAATTAATGGGTTTATAAGAAAGAATTTTTACAGTCAGTTAACAAATAGATATGTATTTACCTGACTCAAACTATAATACGAGAAGAGCAGCAGACGGTATTACTTCCGATACTCCTCTTCTTTACCCGTCAAGGGTCCCAATATACAAGAAGGGCGACAAGTTGTCTTGATAATTACATATCCATCTCAGTCCTACCAAATTTTAATTTTTTTTTTAAATTCATTCACAATAGAGTTAGCAGATTTATTCAGGGATCTGATTTGCTTTATCCATTCCAGTAAGAATTAGGAAGAATAGGAAGACAACTCATGCCGTCATGAAGATTGCAGAGAATGTACTGAATGCAATTCCGGAAAATAACTTTTAATGACCATTATTTCTGTCTCTAAAAGTGTAATATCGATATTGAACATAAATATACTGTCCAAAAATTGGAAAGAGAATTTGAGATTAGAGGAATTTGGGGAAAGTTAACTTCTGATATCTATATTGAATCTGCGATGTAATGTGTTGCAGGGAGGAACTAGATAATTAGAATCTTGCGGACAGATATGGTGTTCCTCTGGGATCTGGGACCTTTGTTCTTTCTTGTTTACATAATACGACCATGCCAATATGTATTGGCACTTCGTGGCGTTATATTGATCGATGATACTTTTTTTTGTTGAGCTGGAGGATGATGAGAGTTTTAACGCACTCATTGGAATAGTACCTGTTCAGCGATTTATAACTGGTTGATGATAAAAAAACTTGTGTTTAATAAGCTAGTAGACAAAACTCATGAATTTTCTCAATGTGTGGTAATTATACTCACATGAGACTATCTAATGTGACTAATTGAAGCTTGAATTGGATAAAACTTTAATCAAAAGGAAATTTTAAAGAATCAGAACTCACTTCGTTCTCAAGCTGACATCGGTGCTAATGATGCTGCCCTACTCATTAATGGGATCAGTATTTTGATCAGGTTTTAAAAAAAGTATTCCAGTTGTGTCTGTATTAATATATTTCTTTTGTGTAATCCACATATCTTGCTATTCACACACTGGTTGTGTGGGTGTTCGGCTCTTAAACGGTTCTCCGTGACAAAACCAAGCACAAGCAATAGATGAGAATTATTTTTATCAGGTTGTATGGCATTTGAAAATTATAAGAATCTGTTAAATGAATTTTGACATACATTTATCAATTAAATGTGTAAAATACAGATAATAAGTGTTATTAATTCGGATCTGTATGATCTTATGACAAAAATATGATGGTTAATTGATCAAACGTAATAAGAAATTGAACATTTGCTTTTATTGCATAGCAATTATAATGTACGTTACCTCCCTATTACCTCCAAAACCTTTAGCCACGGAGGATAAACATAAGCAAGTTTGTGTTTGGGAAAATTTTTAAAGAATAAATTGTCCGCTGAACACTAAAACACGAGCAACTAGAATTTATTGCCCAACAAATCTTGTCTAATGGCATTAATAAAGTAAAGATTAATTAGAATAATATAGTTTTGAATACAACGTGTAATGGTCAAAAAAACATGACAAATTGCATATATATAGAATATATATATAGTATATAATATAAATAATATATAATATAATATATATATTATATATAATATTTATAATATATAGATATATAAAGTATAATATTATTATTAATAATATATAGTATATATCACAGCATCCTATTTTGCTCGTTTTGATAATCTTTGTATAAATACATTAATTTTATCAGTGCTGAGTATATATAATAATATATAATATATATTATATATAGATATATATATATATATATATATATATATATATAATATATATATATTATATATAATATATATATATATATTAATATATTATATATATATAGTATATATAATATATTTATTATACCGTATACATTTAAGCTAACTATTGAGGATAAGTTGAGGGAACAATATTCCAGAGTAATGAAATAAAAATAAATTGTAGCAATTCCACACATCAATCTTTTAAAATGCATTTCCTGGTTATTAAGAATATATATATATATATATATATATATATATATTATTATTACAAACACTTATCCCGCTTAAGCGGGTTAGTGGTACGTGCAGCTTCCCTAATTCATATTTTCCTCACTCGCCTCACCATCACTCCATTCCATTCTATTCTCTCGCCAACACCCTACCTTCCTCCACCCTCAACCCTCTCTCTTCCAGCATTTCTTTTATTCCATCCATCCACCTTCTTCTCGGTCCCTTCCTCCTTCTTCCCTATCCCTCCGCCTCCCAAATCTCTCCTAACCACCCTCTGTTCCTCCATTCTCTCCAGATGTCCAAACCATCTTAACATTCCCTTCTTCGCTCTTCTCACCAAACCATTTTCCAATCACATCTCTCTCTTATCACCCTATCTCCTAATCCTCTCTCTTTACTACCCCAACATACCGCTCTCAACCCTTTTATCTCAAACACTTCCAGCTTCTTTTTGGACCTAGCACAACCCCCATGTTTTACACCCATATAGTACCGCTGGAACCCATATATTTTTTCAAACATACTTATCTTAAGTTATGTGATAAATCCCCCCTTTCAATAATTCCCTCAGACCACTCAATGCTCTCAATTCCTTCTCCTACTCTGTGATCTATCTCTTTTTTCATCCTCCTCCTTACCCAAATCCATCCCTAAATATCTGAAAAACTTTACTTCTTCTAATACTACACCTCCTATTCTAATCTCTAACCCCATCCCCTCATCTGTTTCCATCCTCCTCAAACACTAACACTTTAATCTTACCTGGATTTATTTAGACCCTTTTGTCCACACACCCTCTCAAACTCCTTCACCAAATACTACAGCCCTTCTGAATTCTTCGCCACTAAGGCAGTATCATCCGCCAATAGTATCATGTTCACTTCCCATCTATCACCCCTATCCATCAATTCCACCCCCTCCCCTCCCCTCATCATTCCTCTGCAGACACTCTCCATAAATAAAATGAAAAGCCACGGTGAATTACACATCCCTATCTTAACCCTCTCTTTACCCCAAACATCTCAACTCTCCCCCCCTAATACTCTCACACACATTCTGTTATTCCTATAAAAGGCCCATCTTTACCTAATTTACCCCCCACTCCATATTCCTCCAGCACCTTCTATAATTCCCCCCTCTTCACTCTCATCATATGCTTTCTCCAGATATAAAAAACACCCATACACTTTCCCTTTCCTTTCTATACCTTTCTCCCCAAGCATCTTCATCGTGAATTACTTGATCACACACCTTCTCCCCACCTAATCCTCCTTGTTCTTCCCCCTTTCTCTCCTCCGTTAAATCTCCCACCCTCTCAATTAGTATTCCCCATTACACTTCCCTACTACACTCAAAAAACAAAACCTCTATAATTCCCACACTCCATCCTATCCCCCCTTTATACAGGGAACCAAACAACCATCCTCCCCATCCTGTGGTACCTCACCACTCCTCCAACAACAAATTATATAACCTATACAGCCATTCTTCCACCCCTCTGCCTCCCATCGGTAACATTTCCATACTGCAAATGTGTATATTGACTTTTCTTTTTTTCCTTTAGTTAACGCCCTAATAAATTCTCCTCCATTTGTATTTCCATATCCCTTTCCTGCCCACTTCCCCCCCCACCCTCACCTCTTGTAAATCCTCCTCCTCTCTCCCACCCATTGCATTCAATAATCCTCTAAAATATTCCCCACATCTTCCTCCCCTTATCCTCCCCTCCTATCCATTCCCCTGCCCCTCCCTTAACCCTCTCTCTAACACCCCCGCCATCTTCTTCCTTTTTTTATTTACTTCTTTCCAGAATAACTTGCTCCCTGTTTCAAAATTTTCTGTCAATTTTCTACACCATTCATTAATTTGCATTTCTCTTCGCCCTCCCCACCGCCTTTGCTTGCACTCTAACCCTTCTATATTCTTCCCAGCTCCCTTCTCCCATTCCCCAACCATTTCACATAAACCTCTTTTTCTTTTCACCAACTCTTTCACCTCCTCACTCCACCATTCACCTCCCTTTCCTTCTGCTTGCACCCACCCTTTTACTCCACATATCCTTCTAGCTGCCTCTTCACAAATTGTCTCTTTAAATCTCATTTAAATCTCATCCACTTCCCTAATTTCCGTCCCTCTCACGTCCCTCAAACTATCCTCCATACCCTCATAACCTTCTGTGATCTTGCCTCATCAATTTTTCCACCTTATGACTTCTATTCTCCTCTTTTTTCTCTTGCCCTAACCAATTACCTCTCCCTACCCTTAATCTAGAACCACCAAATAGTGATCAGATAAACCCCCTACCTGCCCCCCTGAATACATTTACATCTAGTAATCTGCCCCTATCCTCATTTATACACCACATAATCCAATATCCGCCTCCCCCCCGTATCTCACTCTTTCCATTGATATACTATAATATGTATAATATATATTATATATATATATTATACATATATAAATATATATATATATATATAATATTATATATAGATATATATATATATATATATATAGTAATATATATATATATAATATAATAATAATAGATAATAATATAAGATATATATATATAATATATATAATTATATATATATATATATATTAAATATATATATATATAATATATAATATATAATATATATATAGTATATATATATATATATTTATATATATATATCAGAGTGGGCACTTCCGCACTTTATCCGCTAGTCCGCTAGCCACTCCGAGCGGAACTACCAGAATAGGTGCGACTAGCGGATGTGCGATCTCAGAAATACGGACTTGCACGTG
>JABUQX010077621.1:0-5000 GCA_015478945.1 Trachelipus rathkii | reverse complement strand
AATTATCACTCTATATATATATATGGCTACTACTACTCTTAAATGGTTATTGTTATATATAATATACTTAGTCTTATGAGTGTATACTATAGGAAATAAATCACAAATATAAAAACTAACAAGCAAATTTAATGCTCCATTTACCTTTAAATGTGAAGAATGAAAAATACGTTTATTATGAACTTTTTCAATTATTTATCATTTATAGGTTTAATGGAAAATTTTGTCAATTAAACCTTTAAATCAACTTGATGCTGAAAGAGTATTTATATCATCTATTGAGTAATTTTTTTTATTAGTAGATAAACTATATAGATTAGAGAAATTGCATATAATCATCGCATAGATATCACTCAAGTAGGTAATTAATATATGCACAGTCTTTTTTTAATGTACATAATCTTAGCCAACTAAGCACATTGTATAGTAGTTATATTTTTTAATTTTACTTTTGATATATATATAGTAGTAGTAGGAGATACATACACATTGACATCACCATAAATACTCTTCTTTGGTTTCACCACCTTCGTGGAATTTAAGTATCAAGTTAGTCACGTATGATCTTATCAATTTATATGTATCCAGCAGAATTTTGTAAAGTATAATAATTTCAGAGGAATGAGTACTAGTAACTATATTTGAAGATTGAATCTTTTGTTTTAAACTAAATATTATCTATGCAACAGAGTAGAAAAGTATATAAGAGTGTCTTATATTGCTCTTTAACACATTACAAAAAATAAATAAAAAATTTATTTGTATTATATAAACTTACTGGGCACTAATAATGCGTTGTTTATTTTGATGAGTCTGAGCACTTTGGTGTGCCCTCGCAGAACCGCGAAGATATAAGAAATTAGGTTTGCATTTAGTTTATGATTGTCGATAGAGAGTTTTGGGACAAGGGGGTATGTAAAAATATATGGGTTTCACAAAGTAATATACACTAGGATAACACATAGGCGAGTTTCAGTGAAGTTTTTGTAAAAAGTAATAGACACACAAGGTGTGACACTCACTGTATGGATTGTAAGCAACTAGCCACAACACACGAGTCGTTATTAGAAATAATTGTCGGTATTATTAGGTTTTGCGAGACTGAAGAGATGGAGCGAGAACTAAAAATCTTGTCCACTTGAAAGCCCACCGCACTTCTGATGTAAAGAGACGAGCAAAGAGTATGGAAATGAGTTACGAACAGTGTAGTAAGAAGTTAAGTGCACCAAATGACTTCACACGTCACGGGTAGATGTACTAATTAAATAATACGCTTGGTGCTTGAGAGCGGGTGTCACGAACTCGACTAAAACTCACTATTAATTAATGTAGTGTCACTGGTTGCCTATTATGTCATCCCACATGAGAGTACAGTTCTTATTTGAAAATAAATGTTCATAGTTATAAGGCACTATCTTGTCATACTTGAATAGAGGTAGCGACATGAAAAAAAATTACAACTCAGTGTCTATTATATGACTGACGAGATAGAACGCTTAGGTGGCGTTTGATTTTCTGACACAAGTATGACTTTCTATCCTAGGACACCGACATGCCCATCAGTTTTTCCATGAACCGCACAATGAGCAGAGTTGTGTGGTGAAGAAACGACGTAAATCACATCACTGCCACAATGAGGCCATACAACTTAAATTAGCGTTAGATTCGATTTTCGCGAAACAATCCAGATTATATGGCATGCGATGATTAGTTCGTTGTTTAAGCTGGAAAACCCCCAATATAGTAATAAGAGTAGAATGCTAGAATCGAACGCTGTGTATGATCTCGGAAGAAAAAATGGATTGAATCAGTAAAGGAAGGCCTGGGATATGAAACAAATATATAATAAAGATTTTCTGTATCGAGGCGATGTATCAAGCCATGACATAAAAAAAGGGGTGACTGGCGGGTTTTGTGAGGGAAGGTGTTTGTGGACCACCTGGATCAGGAGTCTATAGCACTTCGGCTCAAATCAAAAGTTCCTCTTCTATTGCATTGCGAGAAAATGAACATATTACATTGACGAGATGACATAGTGAGGGTCCATCACGTTTCGGGAAAAGTCTCTAGATTTGAACACTCACAATCTACACAAGAACTAGCAAGCATAGTGAGTCAACATCTCACCAAGCATAGATACTTACACACGGAAGTAAGTGGCTTCTTTATCGACTTGTCTGATAAAAGCCTGTACTACATAAAGCTAAAAGATGAAGAATCGTATTATTCCCTATATACCCTCTACGTTTTTATAGATACTAGTTCAAGTCGAGTTCTATGATGAGATGAAAGAGATATAAATCTGCGATGATGATGATGATATGCTATGATGATGATGATGATGATGATTGTATAAGATGATTGTATGTATATGTGATATGATCTGCTACTTGATGAATTAGTATGCACTGATGATTCTATGGATCACTAGAAGTATTCTGAAACCTAATATTAAGAATGCATAATCAAAACATTTATCTTCCAATAGTGAAATTCTTTAGGATTTTCTAGAGCTGGTCTCTAAGTTGGCCGCTAATATAGATAATGCAATTTTCGACAGATATTTAAATCAGATGAGTAGTAAATTAAAAAATATTGAAGCTGGCAGACTTTGTACATCCATTACAATTGCGATTATTTAATAGTAAAAATTATCTCTCCATTATATTAAACGACTATTTTAAAATATAAATAACATCATGTCTAGTGAAAAGAAATCACAATAAATTCTCAAAAGCGGGTAAAACTCATTATATTCAAAATGGGCCGACGAGTAGTAGACGATGCAAAATATTGGTGTTTGACTATACATATATTTATATTAAAAAAATTTAGTATATAAGCGTAGATATATTTTAGTAGTATAATAAATATATTATGAAAAAATAATTAGTGCCGGCACACCCATCATTAGACACACTATCTATAGTGCACCCCAGAGATATATATATAGTAGCGTGCTCAGCTTATATGAGTCACAACACCACTAACTATTGGTGAAACTACCTGAGCTACTTAAGCTATATAATGAACATATACGGTATAATATAATATATATATATATTACTATATATATGAGAACCTTAACTATTAAAATTATATATTATTAAATACATTATCACTAACAAAAATAGTATATATGAAATGTAATTTCTGCAATAGTAACTGATATTATTTCCACTAGTGAATATGTCATTATAAATATAAGTATTATTATCTACTAAGTATATATATAATATAATAATATACTATATATATTAATATAATTATATTATTATAATATTATATTAATAATAAATATATAATATATATAATATATATATATTATAATATAATAATATATATATATATATAATATATAATAATTATATACAATAGGTCGTTAATGCTGATAATAAAAAAATTCGTAGGTATATATTATTCATAATATTAATATATATATATATCAGATGCGTAACTCTTAATAACTATGTGCTGTAATATGCTATCTAGTGCTTATATATTATATAATATTATTAATCCCAATGTTAACATTATAAGAAATATCGATCTATAGTACAATTATTATTCATATATTAACGAATATAAAAAATCTATTATTAATTTTATTATAGCGAAAATTGCGTTCAACAAAATACAAGTTATTTACATTAATAAGATATAAAAATAAGATATTATTATATATATAATAAACTGAAATATACAAAACACCGATAAAAATAATATACGCAATTAAATAAACGTCACTATTTATAACTCAACACATTAATAAAATATGTTGAGATATATCGTGCTTCCAATGAAATAGCGGAGAATTATGTTACCGTGTGATGAAATTATTTTAGAGTAATAAAACTGTTTAATATGGGTTACCTATTTGTACACTCTTAGTTATCTATCATCTTTATGTATATATATATATAAGATGATGTTTAATAAAAAAAAGTTATATATAATATATATATATATTAATAATATATTAATATATTAAATAATAATATATATAAATAAGTATATAATTAATATATATTATATATATATATAATATTAATATATATATATATATAATATAATATATATATATATATATATTATATATATAATATATATATAATAAATATAGAATATATAATATATAATATATATATAATATATATTATTATATATATATATATATATATATATATATATATATATATATAAGAATATATATATAATATATATATTTGTATTTATATAATATTATATATATAGACATACTAATTATATATATTTGTATATATATATATATATATATATATATATATATATATAATTACTATATATATATAATATCATATAATATATAATATATATATAATATATATATATATATATATTATATATTATATTAGATATTATATATATATATTATATGTATTAATATAATATTATTATAATATATATAATAATATAATAATATATAATTAATATATATATTAGTATTAATATAATAAATATAATATATATATATATATATATATAATATATATATATATATATATATATATATTTAATATATATATACATATTTATATATATATAGAAGAATTATAATATAATAATAATTAAACTAGTAAAAAAAAAATCTACACTATCAGAAAATTCGGGGATTACTGACCACCCAAAATATAAGGATTTCACCAATGATTTGAGATTCCAATTATATATAGTATTATATATATACAATATTTATATAATATTAATATTATATTATATATATAATTAATATATATATATATTATATATTATATTATATAATATAATATATATATAATAATATATATATTATATATATATATATATTAAATTAATATATATTAAATATTATATTAAATATTAATTATTACGATTAATTATAATCAGCCATATAGAAATCTCACAGACGATGTATTATAATCAAACCTAAGTAACAAATCAATATATATATACTACTAAAATATATATATATGTATCTATCT
>JABUQX010077620.1:7500-30000 GCA_015478945.1 Trachelipus rathkii | reverse complement strand
ACCGGTGCTAGCTGCGGTGCGGTGCCGAGTTAGTAAACATTCCCATAATAATATAATGATGGTGTCTTTATATATGTTATCGAATCCGTAGATGTCGAATATGAGGGTTTCAGAGCCTTTAAGGGTGTTTGAGGACTCCCCTAAAGAGGGGGGTCCCGTCTGTAAGCGCGAACCGGCAGAAAACGCGGCCAAGCCAGGGCAAATCCGCCGGAAACGGGCGCTCACGCAGTGCACCGGCAGGCGCAAACCCGCCGGCGCGATGGGAGGCCGCGGCGCGAGACACGGAGGCCCGCCCGCCCGGCGCGATCGGACGCTTTAAGAATAGTGTGATATAATATATATATATATATTAAATATATATATATATATTATATATATATATATATATTATAATATATAATTATATATAAGTATATATATATATATATAATATATATATTATATATAACCCTACAGCTTAAACAACAAAGCCGAACATACGGGGACATAAAAACAAGTTTTTCATGTGCATGGACATATAATTTCCAATAAAAAGAACATTAAATAAATAATACATTCATTGCATATAAGTTTTTTTATTTAAATATATTCAATCCATCAACATTAGCGTGACACATAGGATCTGTACTAAATGAGCAAAGTTGCTATATCTTGTTTTACACATTACCGAAAATGCTTTTTAAAGGACTTGTGCAAAGATAGATCTTGCTGCAATAAACCATTTTTAGAGGCATATTTCGCCTCAACAGCACTCACTCGCCTCCGCCACCTGAGAGAAGTAAACGTATCCTGGTTGATAGTTATTTAAAGCATTCTTGTATACTGCATTATACGGGAAATCACATGTTTCAGTGTAACGAATGTTGGTTATACCATGAGCTATTTAAATTAAGTCCTCGAGTATGGCTACAACTTTAAAGATGAAACTTTATTGGTCGTTTTTCATATCAAACAAAGCCATTATATTGCGCAGATTCCTGAACATGAAACCTATACATGTACCGCATGAATGTGTTCACGTCATAATTGGGGGTCCTGAAATAGTTAGGCGTACATCGAAATACTATTTAAATCAACCAGAGCAGTTGATAAATGCCACATCAATTTCTGGATTAATAACCACTCCAAGCTGTACTCTGATTGTCTCCATCAAGAGGACGATGTCACAGATGACATCATACTCAAGCTGACGCCAACTTCAAGGCGGTTAACTTAGAGGACATGTCTTCAAGCTGAATATAGGATTTAATAGGTAGAATATTTAGATTGCCACCCACCAACTTGGAGTACACGGTAATATATTGCTCTCCATTTCGGTTTTACGAAAAAGAAATCGTATCGAATGACACCATTCTGCTCCTGGGTAGTACAAACGGTCCCTTCGAATTAAGAGGGCGACGTCCTAGAAGCAGAAGCGGATCGATGGAGGCCATCGATCCAGTACAGCGGAAAAAATGTCTCCGATAGCCTTCGCGAAGGAAATTCGTACAATCGTATAACCAACCCTTAGGTCAATAGAATTTTAGCATTCTCTTTCAACCAAATCCAGATAGAAAGTAAAGCCAAGAACTTAACTGTACCATACATGCGAACGGCAACTCATATCGAAGTTACGCACATAAAGGGCATTATACTGATTTTTCCCGTACGACCCAAACCAACACTCACCAACCAACAACACGACAACAACACCACAACAACAAACAACAACAACACACTACAAACAACGCAGTAACATACCCTACAACACATGACCTGAAACTAAGAAACTATAATGTGCATCAACAAACCTAACAACACCATGCGTACGAATAAACGTGACTCAACATATAACAAAAGTTCCACACTTAACACTCGTAAAGTAACTATGTTCATAACGTAAAAAATTCATCGCTTTCTATATACCACCCCTTAAATCCAAGTAAAATCGAATAAAGTCAAACTATCACAGCCGCATTCACCCGTGCAGACCCATCCATCCCCTTTCTGTGTACAGTCGTGAAGAATCTATTGATCTAGTTTGATCTAATGACGTTAAACCCAACACCAATCATAACATAAAAGCAAACCTTTCTCTAGTTACAATTAGGATGGAGTCAAGGCTATCAATCGTAGAGCAAATGGAGCGTGTGAGTGGTGGATTTATGTTCCCGGGCCTCGCAGCTACTTGTCTCGTGTTACTGGTCCATACACTGTTCGCGGGAAAACCTTTCTGTTATGAACATTCATCTTTTTATTAAACAAGGTTCGTATCGCGATTTTCGAACAAAAAGCCCTTGTAAAATAGATCATAGGGTGTACAATGTTTTACCAAGACAAAAAGTTTAAGAGGACTACAAACGATGTAAATCGAATTTCACGAAGGTTAATTGACATTAATCGAACCGTCTCTCAAGTGTTTACCAGGGCGCACTTTTATACAACTATTCATTAATAGATCCTCTCTTCAGCATGATTTGATTGCCATAAATTGAATGAGGCCTCTATACGCCGACAACTTTCCTCACAGGTTTACCCCGCATCATAAGTAAACATCGACTCTATTTTTATTAACACCACGAATATCTTTCATCAGATAGATATAAGTAGTCATGAGAGATTGTTGTCTTTAAATAACACGCTATTTTAATCTGTTTTGGACCGAAAGAAGGGATAGAGTCAGGTCAATTTACAGTGGAGCTACGCCAAAACTTGTTCCTGACTCAAAGCGTAAATGAGAGTTCTTAAAAGTAATATAAGAGTTTTACATTCAACCTCAATGGCTATTACTGCTGTTGAGCTTCATCCTGAAGAACCAGCGCACGTAGAGCTGCGTACTGCGCCTAACCTAAAATCTAAACGCTAACGGAGAATTTTTGAGATTCTCCTCTTTCCGCTCACACCCACTACCGCGGACGCCTGCCCGGAAGACGAGGACTCGAAATGATCCAGACACACGCGAACTATGCTTGTGAACACCAGGCGGCATGCGATCGACAACAGCCGTGCCCGCCAGCTGACACGACCCGGCGCCCTAGCACACACGACTCCAGCCCGCTGACTGGGCACGGGCCGGAAAGTTTCGCCTTTCCGGCCGGAACCAAAAAGTCTGGTTCCGGTACATCCCTAATATATATATTATATATATATATATAGTATATAATCATATACTATATATATAATATATATATAATAATATATATATATATATATATATATATATATATATATATAATATAATATATATATACTACTATATATATTATATCTATATATATATTCTATATATATATATATTATATATTAATTTTATATATATATATATATATTATATATCATATATATATATATATATATATATATTATTATATATAATATATATATTATATACTATAATACTATATATATATATATATATATATATATATAGTAAATATATATATATACTATATATATATAATATATAAAATAGTATATATTATAATAAATATTATATATTATATATTATAATATATATATATATATATATATTATATATATATATATATAATATATACTATATATATATATATATATATATATATGGTATACTATATATAGTATATATATATTATATATATATAGTATAATATATATATATATTTATAAATTATATATAAATATATATATATTATATATATATATAGTATACTATATTATAATATATAATTTTTAATATATATATAGAATAGATATATATATATATATATATAATTAATATACTATATTTATATATATATATATATATAATATATAATATATATATGTAATAGAGACACTTTATATAAGAGTTTGACTCCGTTAATATTAGGTTAGGTTAATTTAGGTTGTTTTGTTAGGTTAGGTTAGGGTTAGGTTATGGTTAGGTTAGGTTGGTTAGGGTTAGTTATGGTGTAGGATTAGGTGTGTAGGAGTTAGGTCTAGGTTAGGTTTACCCAAAAAATTAATGTATTTACCCTAAAAATTATTAAAATAAAAACATATAGAGCATTAGTTTTACCAATTGGAGTCAACTGCTGTATAAATGGAGTCAATATAGTATATATATAATATATATATATATAGATGATATATACTAAATATATATATAATATATATATTTATTATATAATATATAGTATTATATATTATATCTATATATATATTTATATAGCATAATTACGTATTTATACCTTTTATAGTATATATATATATATATATATATATAATATATATATATATACATAGGGTAAAAAAAATTCCATGCTATTAGTACATTGTTCTTTTAAATTCAGCAATTTTAAATTAGAAATTTTGAAAAAAATTAAACGATAAATTTGTTCTGTTAATATGTAATTTATTTAAAAAGATTGGGAGAGACAAATGTTTGAAGAACTTCTCCCTCTCAAATATGACTTTGGAACTAATTAACCCCTTTAAATATTTATTTAGTTTAAAGTCTCAATAGCAATTATCTAACTCGTTGAAATAAATGTTTGAAAGTTATTATTAGTTTTTGATTATTGTTATCGTTGTTGGATGTTATCAAATTTTTAAAATTGAGTTATTAATGTTTTTCTACCATTTATTTACTACTTATATATATATATATATATATATTATATATATATATATATTATATATATATATATATATATAACTCCACATACTATATATATATATATATATATATATATATATATATATATTTAAAATATAAAATAAAAATAGCTAGATAGTTAAATACAATAGAACAATATTAATATAGATATATATATATATATATATATATTATATATTGATATATAACTATATATATATATACTATTCTAATATATATATATATATATATATATATATATATATTATATAGAGAGAGAGAGAGAGAGAGAGAGAGAGAGAGAGAGAGAGAGAGAGAGAGAGAGATATCACAAATAAATTCATGCACAGCAAGGAAATCACTTAAATATTAATTAAAGGAAAACTGAAATGAATTATTATTATTATTATATTATATTGATTTATTATTATTATTATCTTATTTATATTTTATTATTATATTATTATTATTTATTCATTATTAGATTCTTGTTTATCTGAACCTGTTCCTGCAACTGTGCCTATGCCCTTGCCTGTTCCAGATCATCAACTGATAGCAGAAAAGTCTTCCCCTTCAAAAAGAAAATCTCGAAAAATGCACCCTAGAAAAGCAAAAAATGTTTTAAGAACCAACAAAAGAAAATCTAATGATGCCAAATTAAATGAATCCCAGGATACTCTATTTGAGACATCAGATCAAAATCTCAATGAGAAAAACATTCAAAGCGATGTAAACTTAGATTCTTCTAAATCTGAACCTGTTCCTGTGTCTGCGGCTGTGCCTATGCCCTTGCCTTTGCCAGAGCCAGATCAACTGATAAGAGAAAAGCCTACACCTTGGAAAAGAAAATCTCGAAAAATGCACTTTACAAAAGTTAAAAATGTTTATAGAGCAAGTAGAATAAAATCTAATGATGAGAAGTTACACGAGTTTCATGATACTGCCAATGAAAACGATGATTCTTTAATCCAAAATAAGGATAATCTTTCCTTAGAAAATCATTGCAAGACTTTAAATCACTCCTTGGCTAAAAGCTCAGATATAACTATTGATATGAAAATATCAGGTGGAATCGATTCAAGTACAGAGGTAACTAAAGGTAGCTCTGTGAAAGTACCTTCTATAAGTATTTCACTTAATACTGATAAAGAGAAAGTAGATACGCTTGTAGAACTGGAACCATTAAAGCGAAGCTTGGCTAAAAGCTCAGTTATAACTATTGACAAGAAAATATCAGGTGGAATCGATTTAAGTAAAGAGGTAGCTAAAGGTAGCTCTGTGAAAGTACCTTCTATAAGTATTTCACTTAATACTGATAAAGAGAAAGGAGATATGCTCTTAGAACTGGAACCATCAAATCGAAGCTCAAAAATTGTTCAAAGCATGGGACGTAGAAAGAAGAAAAATTCCAAACCAAATTCCAAATCAAAGTATAAGAAATCAAGTTTTTCTGGTAAGTCATTCTTTTATTCAGATTTTATAATTCTTTATAAAATGGTAAAGGATCTTTCAAAGTAAACAAATTATTTAATTTTTTTTTAAAATCAGAATATTACATTTTGAATGATCAATTTGTTGAAATTTTTTTTCCATATTTTTCATTTGCAGGGAATATGTCTGTGCCTGAGTGGTAAAAGGGCCAAAGTCAAAATATTGAGAAATGTGATTAAGTACATTTTTTAAATGCTTGAAGCGATATGAAACATTGAGTTATGTAAAACCAATGTTTTGGACATTGTGATGCGTGCAGTAAAAAAAATTTTTTTTTCCCCTCTGGAAAAATACATTGGACTTTTTACCACTCAGCCACAGATATATTCTTACTATTTCTTATTGTCCATTTTATTATATATATAATATAGATATTCAATACTACTATATATATACTATATCTATATATATATTAATACTATATATATATACTTATTGATATATATATATATATATATATATTATATATATATATATATATATATATTATATATATAACTATATAGATATATATATATATATGATATATATATATATATATATATATATATATATATATATATACAAAACAAAGTATTCCAGAGTTTGAGAGTTTGAGAGGATTGGTAGAGGGATTTGACAGTGTGTGTAAAAGGAGGGGTTTGAAAGTAAACATAGATAAGAGTAAGGTTCTGCTTGTGGTAGGCACAGTCCTCAGTGTGAAGTTATGTTAGATGGTGCAGCAACTGGAACAGGTGTCCGAGTTTAAATAATTGAGGATATATGTTGGATAAAAGACAATGATGCAGAGTTGGTAAGAAAGTTATGATTGGTAAGAAGGTGGCTGGTGCTATTAAATCCCTGGTGGATGTAAAGGGACCAAGTCTTGAGTGCACTAGGGTCTTCATGAGGGTATGTTGTTACCTGTGTTAATGTATAGTTTTGAAACTGGTCTGGAATAAGAGGTATAGATCCCTAATTCACAATCTGCTCCAGATGGGACAGCTTTAGGGCGTGTTAGTTGTGAGAAGAATTGAGTAAAATGAGGAATTGAACGCATTAGGGAGTTGTCGAGATAAAATAGAAAGGAAGTAAATCAGAGAATAAATGAAAATACATGATAGTCGGTTTTTGGCAATGTGGAAAGAATGGATGATAGTCGGTTGTTAAGTGGATGTATATTGGTGAGTGTGCTGGGAATCGACCGGCTGGGAGCTGAAGAAAAAAGTGGATTGAAGTAAAGTAATGCCTAGAGGAGAGGAATATGAGTTTGTTGGAGACGAGAAGAAAGGTGCCATAATAGGAGTGAATGCGGGGTTTTGTGAGAGGCGTATGCGTTGCGGAAGCAGCCTCGTCCAAGGGATGAACCCTACATTGACGAGATTACCACAGTGAGTTCTGTCGCAGGTCCCATGAAGCCCTAGGAGTTGATTTTTTCTGACTTACGATCGAGTTCTCAGCTGAAAGTATAAGCGGAGCCGTAAGGCTGGGATTCTTTCGACCTACTTTTCTGTTTCCAGTGCACATGACAAGAAAAGCACCATACCCCAATCTTAAATGGATTAAGGACCCCGAAAGAATGATATATATACCAACAATTTAAAATTAAAAGGATAACTTAGAGAGTGCTTGTGTAATATTCATATATTCAAGATAGACTTGTTGTGTAAAAGTCCCAAGCATGATTCCTAGAGAGATGCTCTCTAGAGAAGTTCCTCTCCTCAATAAGGGGCATAGCTTGTGAAGGACTCTATGGACTTTTTAATTTAAAAATAGTAATAACAATAAAAAAAAATAAAAATTCACCTTTAGGATGAGAATATAGATACTCTGAGGGTAAGAGCAAACAGAGAAGAGATGCTTTTTCTCATCATGATAAAAGACTACAATAAAATTTGTACTATGTCAAAACAATCCTCAAATAGGAAGTTAAAAATTAGAACATTGTTACAAAAAAATGACAGTTCTGTAAATACATAAAGGGTTTTAAGCTGAAAAAAGAAGAAGAGCAACTAGGGTCAGGGAACCCAAGATAAAGGAATAGGATCAATCCGGTAACGTAACCCCATTTTTTAACAAGATAATGGGTTCACCTGACCCCAAATATGTGAAAAACAAAAAACTGATAAAACAAGAACAAGGGCAAACGTTTGGGGGTCAGGTGGATCGCTCGCGTCTTGTAACCACCCAAGTATTAACAAGATCTCAAAAGACACAGACTGAACGTCACCATGACCCACCCCTGCCCTCCACCTCATATACCGACCCGACCGACCCTATATAAAGAACAAGCCAAACTTGGGTTCACCGTCCTAACTGGCATGTGACCCTATTTATAAAGAAACAAAGCACACTGGGGTCAGAGTCGGTGAGACCCCAATATAAAAGAACAAGATAGAAGACAAGGAAGGAAACTGACAATGTGTACAATTACAGGAACTGACCGCCGGGTTCCCGTGACCGCCCAATATAAAAGAACCAAATCACTGGGCCGTTCAGGTTACCCCAATATTGAGAACAAGGAATTTGCGCCACGTGACTCCCCAATTTCAATTACAATATCCACAACAACAGATATCTCAGAACTTTCTGGTTCCATAATACTTCTACAATCATTTGCTATTATAGTTTCTTTTGCTGTATAGCTGCTGTCTGGTACAGGTACATCACTTTTGCTTTCAAAAATTTCTTTATCTCCTTTAAAATTGGTTGAATTCAACTGGACTTTACAGTCAGTGTTCATTAGATTGTCTGAACCGTTTGTCTCAAAAGCTATAGGTTTGTCTACATCAGATAATTTTCTTTTCTGCTGCCCTATGCGTATATTTAAATTTCTCTTCTCTAAGATTACACTTAAATTTTTATCTGAACTAAAGGTTTGTTTTGCAGAATTATGACATTCTGAAGAAGTATTCATACCCTCTGTTGTTGCTATTATTTTACAATTTTGGGAAGATTTCTTTTCAAACTTTGCCTGAAGATTTCCTTCTTTTGTTGCTGGTTCATTTGATTCATCTGTATTTAATCTTGATGATGAGGAGGAATCATTAATGACAGCATGCTTCGATTTATTCACAATAGGATTTGCAATGACAGAACTGCCACACTCCTGAGAGATGGTGCTAATCCCTTCTTTACTTGCTGTCAAACTATCTGATATAGTTTCTGATGTACCATTTTCAGAAATATGACTTCTATCTGAGGGTTTAGAATTTAAACTAGTTACAATATTGTTATCGTTATTAACATATGGAATTTCAGATTTTCTACAAGAACCACTAACATTTTCTTTCTCTTCAATTGCTTGAAACTTTTCCTTACTGATATTATCCCGTTCTTGAAAGTCTTTAGATATTTCTACTGTATCTTTTTCATCAATTTTTATTGGATCACCAGCTTGCAATCCTATATCTTGATTTAACTGATTAAGATCTAAATATTCCTCTTCATTTCTCCTATCTACAGATAACATTTTATCATTCGAAGCTGAATATTTTTTACACACAATCTCAGAACTTGATATTTGCTGGGTTTGTAAATTAACAGTTGACTGACATTCCTTAGACTCTTTACTTCCTTCTATGTAATTGCAATTAAGTTTGCTCTTTCCTTCAGTATGCCCATTACCTGGTTTGTCCTTTCTTTTAGGATTTTCTTTATCTGATTTATCTTTTTCACATAACACTTCATCTATACTTGCAGAATTTAGATCATCAATATTTTCAACATCTACAGAAACATTATTAATTTTCTGCTTGGATTTATTAGTTTGATTGGAAGTTTCTAAAATATATTGAGTTATTAAATCTAACTCAGTCTGTGGTAAGGAAGAGGAAGAGGAAAGGGAAGAGGAAGAGGGAGGAGAAGGAGAAGGAGATTCTACCTGACCAGAAGATTTAAGTTGCGAATCATTCTGTGACTTATCTGTACTATCAACTTGGGTATTCTTTTCTGTTAAAGACAACAAAAGTGAGTTTGAGTTGCAGGTTGAAAGTTTTCTCACTGATGTACACTTTTTGTTTGCATTATATCTACCTACAGATGAATCTTCTGAATCGAGTAATTTTTCTCCTGATACACAATTTTGTTTTGTAGTCTTATTACTAGAATTAGAGTCAATATTATTACCACAAGTGTTTTTATGATTGGAGGACAATGTCTCACTACATATTTTAGTTTCATTTCTTAAAATTTCAAGCTTCCTTGTAAAATTGCAAGAAGTATCTTCCTTGTTTGAATTTACAGGTATTTCTTGATTAGTATTCAGAGGTACAAATAGCTGACTTTCAGTATTAGACTCAATTGAAGGTTTAGTACTATCAATGTTTTCTCCTTTTGATGAAGGAATTTTCGGTGCTTCAGATGAAATATACTCCTTTTCAATTTATAGATCATGACTCTTCTTGCTTCCCCATGGTGAAGGAGGTGAAGACTCAATTTGACCGCTTTTACCTACAAATCAGGTTTAATATTGCTCTTAATTTTGAATTTTCAGTTCTTCAGTAGAAATATAATTTCATAATTGCAGAGCAGGCTTCTTCTTGCTTACATTTTGAATATTCACCCTTCAATAGAAAATATCCATCTCTTGAAATTGTCAAACCCGTTTTTCTTGTTTCATTAACTTTCATCCTACCACGAAAGATGGACCTACGGCTCAATTACTCGATCACCCGAGGCAGTGTACTACTTTCAGTCCTGAAATATCATGCTTTTGAACTTGCAGACCAGGTTTCTTATTGCTTTCATTTTGAATTTTCAGTTCTTCAGAAGAAATATCATCCTTTTCAACTGGCAGACCAGGTTTCTTCTTGCTTTCAATTTGAACTTTCAGTCCTGAAACATCCTTTTGAATTTGCATATCAGTTTTCTTCTTGCTTTCATTTTGAATTTTCAGTTCTTCAGAAGGAATATCGCCCTTTTGAATTTCTAGATCAGGTTTCTTCTTGCTTTCATTTTGAATTTTCATTCTTGCTCCAGCTTTTCCAAATATTCTCTTCATAAGCTTTGTTCGCTTCATTTGAATTCCAGTCCTATATATCATCCTCTTTCAATTTGTAGATCAAGCTTTTCTTGCTTCCCCTTTGAAAATTTTCAATTTTCTCAGAAGAATATTATCATCCTTTCAATTTCTAGGATCAGTTTCTCTTGCTTTCATTTGTATATTTTCTGCCTGAAGAAAAACTGTCCTTTGGAATTTGTAGAATAAGGTTTCTTCTTGATTTCAATTTTGAATTTCAGTCCTGATATGCCCTTTGAATTTGTAGATGAGATTTCTTGTTTTCATTTTGAATTTTCAGTTCTTCAGAAGAAATATCATCTTTTCGAATTGGTACTTCAGATGTGTTATTGTTTTCATTTTGAATTTTCAGTTCTTCAGAAGAAATATCATCCATTTCAATTTGTAAACCAGGTTTCTTCTTGCTTTCAATTTGAACTTTCAATCCTGAAACATCCTTTTGAATTTGCAAATCAGTTTTCTTCTTGCTTTCATTTTGAATTTTCAGTTCTTCAGAAGAAATATCGCCCTTTTGAATTTCTAAATCAAGTTTCTTCTTGCTTTCATTTTGAATTTTCTGCCCTGAAGAAATACTGTCCTTTTGAATTTGTAGATCAGGTTTCTTCTGGATTTCATTTTGAATTTTCTTTCCTGAAATATCGTCCTTTTGAATTTGTAGATCAGGTTTCTTCTGGATTTCATTTTGAATTTTCTTTCCTGAAATATCGTTCCTTTTGAATTTGTAGAACAGGCCTTTTCGTGCTTTCATTTTGAATTTCCAGTCCTATAATATCATCCTTTTCAATTTGTAGATCAGGCTTCTTCTTGCTTTCCTTTTGAATTTTCAATTTCTCAGAAGAAATATCATTCTTTTGAATTTCTAGATCAGGTTTCTTCTTGCTTTCATTTTGAATTTTCTGCCCTGAAGAAATATTGTCCTTTTGAATTTGTAGATTCAGGTTTTTCTTGATTTCATTTATTTCTCAGTTGATATCGTCCTTTGAATTTGTAAACAGTGCTTTTCGTCGCTTCCCATTTTTGAATTTCCATCTATAATATCCGCCTTTTCAATTGTAGATCAGGCTTCTTCTAGCTTTTCGCTTATTGAATTTTTCAATTTCTCAAGACAATCAACAGGTCCTTCCGAATTCTAGATAGGCTTCTTTTATGCTTCCATATTGAATTTCAGCCTAAGAAATAACCCGTCCTTTTGAATTTGCAAGACAGCGCTTCTTCTTATTGCATTTTGAATTATTCAGTCGAATATTCTTTGAATGTAGAACCAGGCTTTCGTGCTTTTCATTATTGATTTCAGTCCTATAATATCGCCTTTCAATTATTGTCAGCAGGATGATTCTTGCTAATACCTTAATGAATTTTCAATTTCTCTGAAGAAATTGCTTGCTTCTAAGTCGGGATAAGAATTCTTTGATTTCATTTGATTTCTTTTCTGAAAATATCGTACTTTGAATTATATTAAATTCATTTTATTAGTTACCAATAAATTTTCCAACAAATTGCAATAATATATTCCTTTTCAATTCTTTTGAAAAATTTTTTTCTTACTTCCTCTGGCTCATGTTTTTGTCTTCTTCAGATGCAAGTAATATCTTATATTTTGAATTTTCTAATCCATAGTGTTTCCCCAGATATTCTGCCCTGAAGAAAACCATTCGCTCCCTTTTGATATTTGTAGATTCACATTCTTGCTTGATTCATTTTATTTTTGACTACTTTAATAGGTTTTATTTTTTTTAGATGTTTATGTTGCAAATTTGAAAATTTTCAGCTTCTTCAGAGCTCGTGCTGAACCTCTTCGAATTGGTACACCAGGTGTGTTATTGCTTTCATTTTTGAAAAGTTCTCCGGTTCTATCCAAATAGTAAAAATAATCACTCCTTTTCTATTGTTTTCTACGATTTCCTGTTGCGTTCATTTTGAAAATCAACCAACTCGAGAAGAATAAGTGGGTTCTATAGACCTATTTTTGTAGCAATCTATTCTCATATTTTCTGTCCAGAAAGAAATATTCATCCTTTTGAATTATGTTAATATAGACCAGGTTTTACATATTGCTTACATTTTGAATTATGTACTGCAGAAGAGATATCAACTCCATTTACAAATTTGAGTAGACCAGCGTATCTTTCTCTAACTTTCATTTTATGAATTTTTCTAAAATAGTCCTTCAAGGAGAAAATATGTCACTTTGATATTTGTCAATTCAGAACCTTAGTACATATCATTTTTTCAATGCTTTATGATCTCTGACACGTGAATGACCTTTTAAATATATCTCAAATCAGGAAAAGAAATGTCATCTTTGAATGTGTAGGATGCGCGATTGTGTGTGTGCGTGTATCTTATGCAGCTATATCGCAGCCCTGAATCATACAAATGTATTTCTCCAATTAATTTACTAGCCCTAATATCATAGTTTCTCATACTTTCGTTTGAAGATGATTTACTCCCACATAACTCTAGAAATATTGTTCTTTATTAGCAAATGTGTATATATATAGATTGTGTTACATTCATTTTAACTATTTAGAATTATCAGTTCTTTAGAGTGAAATTAATCGATCTTTTGAATTTGCTGGATTAATAAGGTTATTTTCTTAGGTATTCAATTTCTCATTTTAGTCATCATTAACCTCGAGTGGATCTCATAATTAAAGAGGTGTTTATATACCTAATCATCTCCCAATGTGATTATCTTCGCAACTCCCCATCTATTTGCTGTTATTTATCCGTGATGTTCTTATACACTTCCTTGCTCCAGAATAATTAATACACCAAATCATAATTAGAGAGAGAAAGCACTAAGGGTCAGTAACTCCCCTCCAGAACAATTTTAATTAGACATTAAGAAAAATGGTTCTAACTAAAGTCATTAATCGGTGTATACTGTAACTCCGGAATTTTTAAGAACATGATCGATAATGGGGCTATCTTATATACCTGATCCTCCTCACTATGAAAAAACTATAAAAATACTAGATACACATCAATAAGACAAGCAAAGTATACTCGGGCTCAGGATGACAACAATAGAGAGATCGAAAAGAAACTGCATCAAATATAGCTATTCTCTCTATATTTTATACTATCATTAGTACTAGAATATGACACACACATTGGCCTCATCTCGTCTGACCGTATTCTTATCTTTTTAATTTAACTCTTCAATGATTTATCAAGCAATATCTCCCAATATAAAATACAAATAAAACTGACAATTGTAATTTACAGAATGAGTCCTGACCCGCTAATTATAAAGAACCAAACAACTGGCTCTGGACAGAAGTAAGCTGTTAATGTCATTAATTATTATTAAACAGATTTTATTGATACCTTTCTCAGCAGTATTAGGAGTTTCGATAAGCTCATCTGGCTGTGCATTTCTGCTTGTAGTAACTTCTTTATTTGTAGTATTACTCTGATTTTTTGAAAATTTATTTTTATCTGAACGAGTTTGCACATTTTTTGTATGTTTAGGGATGCCCTTAAATGCTGCACTTCGTAAGCTATTCCTTCTTATAATTACTCGACGTAGTCTTCCACAAAACTCCTAGAGAACCTGATTAGATGCTCGGAAAAGTTACCTGTCCCTTGTATGGATCGTGCGTCTCACACCTTGAGTCGTTTCACTCATACATTTCCTTTTGAAAGGGAATGAATAACATAGATGTTTTCTCTTCATCAATCAACTCTTCCACTCTCTGCCTCTCTCCAATCTCCTCGCTGTTATACTGTTAAATATACTTGCCGATTTAATGTTATGATTTTTCATTTCATTTAACACACAACCAAGTCTGTTAACTTTAACTATTAATCTTTTAGGAGTTAAATCTGAATTGCCTGCAAACTCCTTACTTGGTACTGTATTAACATCCCCAGTGACATTGGTTACCGTCATAATGTTATTACTTATATTCCTTATTTCAGTTGCCTTCTGTTTATGAATTGGATTTTTCATATTTTCAATTGGTTTAACAACATTATCAGGAACTAATGAAAGTTCAGAAAACTTTGCTTTTGATCCATCAACTTCAATAGTTCTTATAACTTTCACTTTGGTAGATCTGAATTTACATTGCTTTTCTTTCTTATTCACATTACTGTCATTTTTATGATTGTACACACTGTCCGGTTTGTTTTTATTTGGAATGTAGTCTTTTCTAGTATTGCTAGTAGACTTAATAGATTTTTTAGTTTCTTTGGAAACAGTATTTTTAACAGACTTTGTCAGAATCACAGTTTTTAATCTTGACTTTCGCATTATATTTTGTTTGGATGCAGTAGCTTCGATAGTTTTTGTCACAGTCTTTAATCTAGACTTCTGCAATCTTAATTTGGAAGATATGTCTTTTGTGTTATTGCTTTTAGTTCTCAAACCTTTCAATAATCCTAATTTTGAACTCTTTTGTCTGCAATTCAATGATAAATTCTTGCAGCTTTTCAAACGTGGGTTTTTGGGACCACACCTTAAGTGTCTCTTATTTGCTACTATGCTGATATACTTATTGATTTGAAGATTTCTACACTTAAGTTTATAATGCATTTTAAGCTTTTCCGTGAAGTTTTTTCGTTTGGGCAATGGTATATTCAATTTATTTCTCTGATTAGTAACTCCTGAAGTTGAGGGTAAAAATGAATCAATATTTATCTTATCTGATCCTTTCTGAGAATTCTTCATATTGCACAGACGCTCTTGACATAAGTCTTTTAGTGGTCTAACACCAACTTTCCATTAGCAATTCTCATTTGACAGTGCATAACACTGCTTCACAATGTTAGCTTAGCACATATATTTTCTCAAAGGAACTCTAAAACTTCGTTCAATCCCAGGCTTACAAGTGATCATCTATTCAACTACTAAGCTCCCCAGGAGCCCTAAAAAATCTTTTGGAAGGCGCTTCTTATTTTCATCAAACCGTCAAAACTATTGACAATTCACACCTGCTGAGGCTACGGAATCGCACGCGTCTTTGACTTTCTGTTTGACTACAATTATTTCCAAAGCTGACATACTCTGACTAATGTTCATTGGACCACATCCCTGGTTTATATTAATAAATATTATTATGTATTATTACTATTATTATTTTCATTTATTTATTTAACATTATTAATATCTATTAATAATATTAGATATTAACTATATCATTATTATCCTATATTATTCTTATGCCTTATAATACGTCAAACACATCTCTCTCAGTATCATCCTGACTGACTCAGTAAAAATTTTTCTGAAACTTGTGAGGATTTACCATATCACACTGACCATCAATTTCTTTATACACCACAGTTGCCTAAATTAAATGTTTCGCTCTCCCTATTGCCTAAAATATATCTGAAATTTTTGACTCCATCGAGATTATCTTCTATGTGTCATCCTATTTCGACCTTTAAATAATGAATTATTTTATTTGCCTTACTCAAACAAGATAGAGGTTGAAATCATCATTTTCTTGAGGTCATTTTTTCTTGAAGCATTAACTTCCAACTCTTTTGGTGTGCCTTCTTCCGAATCAAGCAAGAGAGAGAATACTTTCTCAATACGTAGGTGAGGAGAATTATTAAGGCAGGATTCTTTATTGTTAACATCCAGATTATTATCGGACTCAGCAACATCTAATGGGTCTCGTTCTTCTATTGAAATATTTAAAGTTCCATCACCTGTTGTCACTTCTGGTATTTCAATAAGCTCAACATCTGATATTATACTGTCATCTTCACTGTTTCGGGAACAAGGATCAACCATTAAATTGCTTCCCTTTTTCAATTTGGTTTTAAGATTACAAGTTGAGACTTTAACTTTTTTCTTGCACTGAGGATTAATATCCTGATTTTCAACTTCAAGATTACGCTGTGCCTCATTATCCTGATTGACTTTAGTGATAACATTATTTTCCTTAGGTTTTAGGGTTTGACCATTCTATTCTCTTGTTAACAGTCTGGATATCATTTTTCTTGATCAGAATAGGCTTTCAAGCAAATTTTCTCTTTTAGGTTTTATTAAATCGCTCCAATTTATCTGGTTTGTACTTCAAGCTATTCTTTATCTTCCTTCTACAAATTATGGTATTAATCACTTCATATGACGAATCTATCATCTTACTGCTGAACTCATATGACATTGCTATCTATCAATAGCTGAAGGCAAGACAAAGTTTTCACTTTATTTTCGGCTTTTAGGATTCCTCGGGTAAACGTTTCTGTAACCTCCACTCTCTTTTATAATATCAACGATAGGCCAACAGTCAATCCACTTTTAGCAATTTTCGTCTCAAATACCTAAAAGAAAAATATTTAACACACTTAAACTATTAATTATCATTATTGTTACACACAAACACACCACACACACACATATAAATGATAAATATACGTATATACTATAAAAATAATCATTAATAAAAATTCATAATATATTCATATACTACATTATTAATATAGTATATATATATACTTTTTTAATCATATATAATATATATATATATAATATATATATTATATAATATACCATATATTATAAAATTAATATCACATACAATATCTATATATAAATAATATACTATCATAAATATACAATACTATATATATACTATATAATAGATATATATTATTATATACTTATATATATAAATTGTTATTGATATTACTCCAATTTAGGTTTTATTTATGATATTTATTAGCAAAATATTATTCATTTTATGATTCTAAATATAATAAATAAATAAAAAGTTTACGAACACTTTATCAAACCCCCTTTTATATCTTCTTACTACACTAATACCATCTACTTCACCTTCCAACAAGTAAACTATTTACAAACTTGTTTTAACCTGACATCCTTACCAATATAGATTAACCATTATTAAACTAAAACCCATAAAGCGAAGTAAAATTTCTAAATTCTTGCTCGTATAATCCTAAATGTTTGGATTGAGGCATTCTTTACGTACACATTAACTTCAACATCTTACTTATATACTAGGACAAGCTATATCTACATCACATACAAAACCTCCAACCTAATCATACTACCTACTATTACTATAAATACCAGATATTCTATAATCCACATCATACAATAACGATAAATTAAATTATATATATCATATAGTATAGTACTAATTACATTTAACTAAACTGACATAATAAACCTATTCACCTTTTCAATACAATTTTAAATAACCTAGGCTAAGTATTGTCAATACCATAACACGGCCGTCAAACAATATAAATAAAAAGAGAACCTGAACGAGGCTGATATTGAAACATTCACAAAGTTTCTTCTCTAAAAATGCAGAAAAATATAAGACCAGTCAAGGGCAGGGTATGAGCAAAAAAGAGAGAAGGGATTTTGTCATTTTAAAAAACTTAAAACAAAATTTGTACTAAGTAAAGCTAAACTTGAATAAAGAAACCTAAGAATTAGAACATTGCTACAAACATAACACTGTTTTGTGCATACAAATAATTACGCTTTATTACAAAATGTGATATATATTTATTGAAACATAGAAATAATTTTAACCAATTAAGCGAACCACCAAATGGTAATTTCTTTTACTCATTTTTAAAAGTGTCATGATTGATTACAATAAATGCATCAAGCAATTTTATCTTATTAAAAGTGAATCTTTAAAAGAATGCATCCCCCTCTAAAATAATAGCAAGATCATCTTCCTCCCTATATTGAAGTAAGGTACTCTTTTGTGAGACTATTTTTAATTTTCTGTTGAAATCAATTGTTTCAACCACATATATCTCAAGGCAATCCCTACAAAGTAAAGCAAATAAACAAATTGCATTTTGTGTGAAAAAAAAGTACTTTTTTTTCCAGTGTAACAAAAATAACATTTTTAGAAGAAATTGTTAAGACATGAATGAGCTTGAGAAGGTGGAATAGTACCAGAATCACCTAGACTGAAATTAGAGGCAAAGGTCGGAATGGAGTTAAGTTTTAGTATAAAGTAAGACAGCTGTAGAGCCATTAGAAAAAAAAACAAACAAGGAAAATAAAATATTTCTATATCTTAGCAAATATTCAGAAAAAAAGGGAAGTGGAGGAATCAGAAAGATGGAAAATGGAGAATTTAGAGTGAGAGTGAATAGATCTAGCATGATTTCAGAGTGAAGTATAAGTAGCATGAGTTTCTGCATTTTTTTAACAGATTGTCACCAATCACGGGCAGGGCCATTTTCAAAGAGAGAACAGAAAATGATAATAAAAATAAAAATAATAAAAATATCTAAAGATATTTCAGACTTCTTTATTAGCCTTTGACTTTCTTTTATTCTTCATCTTCTTGAAGACCTGTATCTCCTAAAGGCTGAACCCCTGTGACAAATAACATGAAAACAAGCCGAGTTTATCAGTTTTAGTAGAAGGGAAAGAAAATGAAATGCATGTCTCCATTTCAGAGAGAATCATCTTGGTTACTACACACCCTGCACACCCAAAGGACAACCTCCCACCAAAACAATAATCTTCCATAGAAAGACACAGATGTGCAATCACCTCCAACCAAAGGAGCAGTAACCAGTTTGCAGCACCAAATGACAAAAATCTTTCCTCGCAATAGGGTGTAGCTGGTCATGCTGAAAACTTCTTGAAGAGATTGAACAGAATGCAGAGATGAGAAGGTAGTTGGAGGAACTCAGAAAAAGAAATAATCTTATAAGGAAAAGGGTTAAAAATTAAGAAAAGGACAAGTGAATTAAGTATATCTCCAAGGACATCATGATAAAAGACTACAATAAAATTTGTACTATGTGAAGTTAACTCAAATAAGTGAAGTTAAAAATTAGAACATTGTTACAAAAAAATGACAGTTCTGTAAATACATAAATCTCTCTCTTAAATTGTCATTCTAAATGATTTCTGTATTTACTAATGCCATTTGCTTTCCTATAGTTCTGAACGTACAATTTGTAAACTTACCTACCAATTTTCTATTTATAATAATCTTGAACAGTTAGTGCAGATCCCTTCCGGTTTTCTTGATCATCTTAGAGATAAACTCAATATACTAGGAGTTTTGTTAATTTTTAATCCTTTTCCTTGGAGATATACTTAATTCACTTGTCCTTTTCTTAATTTTTAACCCTTTTTCTTATAAGATTATTTCTTTTTCTGAGTTCCTTCAACTACCTTCTCATCTCTGCATTCTGTTCAATCTCTTCAAGTTTTCAGCATGACCAGCTACACCCTATTTCGAGGAAAAATTTTTGTCATTTGGTGCTGCAAACTGGTTACTGCTCCTTTGGTTGGAGGTGATTGCACATCTGTGTCTTTCTATGGAAGATTACTGTTTTGGTGGGAGGTGGTCCTTTGGGTGTGCAGGGTGTGTAGTAACCAAGATGATTCTCTCTGAAATGGAGACATGCATTTCATTTTCTTTCCCTTCTACTAAAACTGATAAACTCGGCTTGTTTTCATGTTATTTGTCACAGGGGTTCAGCCTTTAGGAGATACAGGTCTTCAAGAAGATGAAGAATAAAAGAAAGTTAAAGCCTAATGAAGAAGTCTGAAAATATCTTTAGATATTTTTATTATTTTTATTTTTATTATCATTTTCTGTTCTCTCTTTGAAAATGGCCCTGCCCGTGATTGGTGACAATCTGTTAAAAAAATGCAGAAACTCATGCTACTTATACTTCACTCTGAAATCATGCTAGATCTATTCACTCTCACTCTAAATTCTCCATTTTCCATCTTTCTGATTCCTCCACTTCCCTTTTTTTTCTGAATATTTGCTAAGATATAGAAATATTTTATTTTCCTTGTTTGTTTTTTTTTCTAATGGCTCTACAGCTGTCTTACTTTATGCTAAAACTTAACTCCATTCCGACCTTTGCCTCTAATTTCAGTCTAGGTGATTCTGGTACTATTCCACCTTCTCAAGCTCATTCATGTCTTAACAATTTCTTCTAAAAATGTTATTTTTGTTACACTGGAAAAAAAAGTACTTTTTTTTCACACAAAATGCAATTTGTTTATTTGCTTTACTTTGTAGGGATTGCCTTGAGATATATGTGGTTGAAACAATTGATTTCAACAAAAAATTAAAAATAGTCTCACAAAAGAGTACCTTACTTCAATATAGGGAGAAAGATGATCTTGCTATTATTTTAGAGGGGGATGCATTCTTTTAAAGATTCACTTTTAATAAGATAAAATTGCTTGAGGCATTTATTGTAATCAATCATGACACTTTTAAAAATGAGTAAAAGAAATTACCATTTGGTGGTTCGCTTAATTGGTTAAAATTATTTCTATGTTTCAATAAATATATATCACATTTTGTAATAAAGCGTAATTATTTGTATGCACAAAACAGTGTTATGTTTGTAGCAATGTTCTAATTCTTAGGTTTCTTTATTCAAGTTTAGCTTTACTTAGTACAAATTTTGTTTTAAGTTTTTTAAAATGACAATAAAATCCCTTCTCTCTTTTTTGCTCATACCCTGCCCTTGACTGGTCTTATATTTTTCTGCATTAAGAAGAAACTTTAAATGTTTCATATGAGCTCTCAGTTCTCTTTTTAATTTATATTGTTGGGCGTTTTTATTGTATTTGACATCTATGGTTATTAAATTATATATATATATATATATATATATATATATATATATATATATATATTATATATATAATATATATATATAATATATATTACTAATTATATATATACTAATATATATATATATATAAATAATATATTATATACTATATATATATATATTATATACTATATATATTGACAATTTAAATTCGCTACAGGTAAAAGAAGCTCAATCCAAAACCATGTGTAAGGAATTTCAGGGACACTATACACAGGAAAAGGTATTTTAATTAATAACGATAATATTAACAGATTTAAACAAAAGTTCAAAAATGATTAAGTAAAGAATTCATGTTAAAACAAGTTCGGGACTACTTATCTTTCATTCGATTCGGCCATTGGTTAAAGAGGCATATTTCTTCAATAAGTTTTACCTCCGATTTTTAAATTTTATTATTCCTATATTTTAGAATAGTGTTCAACCAGTGAATTAAAATTTGCTAATATACTTGTTATGCAGTAATATATATATAATATATATAGTACTATCTATATATATATATATCATATATATATATATATATATATATATATATCTATATTATACTTCTAAACTTTTTTTAATTTTATTATATCCTCCTATACATATATATATATATATATTATATATATATATATATACTATATAATATATATATATAGTACAGTTATACTATACATATATTAGTATATATATATATATAGTATAATGATATATATACTCAACACAAATACTATTTATATATATATATACTATAAAATAGTATATATATCATATATATTTAGCATCTATATCTATCATATATATAACT
>JABUQX010077620.1:0-5000 GCA_015478945.1 Trachelipus rathkii | reverse complement strand
CAATGTCACTGGGGATGTTAATACAGTACCAAGTAAGGAGTTTGCAGGCAATTCAGATTTAACTCCTAAAAGATTAATAGTTAAAGTTAACAGACTTGGTTGTGTGTTAAATGAAATGAAAAATCATAACATTAAATCGGCAAGTATATTTAATAATTCATCCAAAAATATCAAAATATTTAGAGAAGAAGTTATTGATGAAGAAAAGAATCCAAATAGCAATACTAGCAATGGTGAAAACAAGAAACCAGAAGATGACCCTCTTAATTTACTCTCTGATAATACAGAAAAATATGAAAAACAGGAAAGTTTTACTTTAGCAACAGTAGAAAATGAAAAATTACAAGATAAGAATCATGTGCGAAGGAGAAGCTTACGAAGTGCAGCATTTAAGGGCATCCCTAAACATACAAAAAATGTGCAAACTCGTTCAGATAAAAATAAATTTTCAAAAAATCAGAGTAATACTACAAATAAAGAAGTTACTACAAGCAGAAATGCACAGCCAGATGAGCTTATCGAAACTCCTAATACTGCTGAGAAAGGTATCAATAAAATGCAGATTAATAAAATTAATGAAAAGAAGATTAATAAAAAGATAAATACGAAGGAAGGGCAATGTGGTGTTTCAGACAAGAAGAAAATTGAAAAATCATGTCTTCCCGTTAATAACAATTCTGATAGGTTAATATTAGAGAAGATTAAGAATGCTACATCCCAAGAAATTAATGACTTTAGTAAAATAGAAAGTTCTACTAAAGATTCAGGAGGTAATGAACATAGTAAAGCAATAAATGGGGACACCTCTATTAATCCAGGTATGAGCTTAAAGGAAATTGAAACCAAGAAAAAACCTTATCCACAAATTCAAAAGATCGATATTTCCTCTAAAGAACTGAAAATTCAAAATGAAACTAAGAAGAAACCCAATCTACAAATTCAAAAGAACAATATTTCAGGATTGAAAATTCAAAACGAAAGTAAGAAGAAACCTAGTATGCAAATTCAAAAGGATGATATTTCCTCTGAAGAACCGAAAATTCAAAATAAAAGCAAGAAGAAAAATGGTCTACAAATTCAAAAGGATGACATTTCTTCTGATGAGTTAAAAATTCAAAATAAAAGCAATATTAAATCTGATCTACAAATTCAAAAGGACAATATTTCTCCTGAAGGACTGAAAATTCAAAATGAAAGTAAGAAGAAACCTGGTCTACAATTTGAAATGGATGATATCTCTTCTGAAGAACTTAAAATTCAAAATGAAAGCAATATGAAACCTGGTCTACAAATTCAAAAGGATGATATTTCTTCTGGACAGAAAACTCAAAATAATGGAAAGAAGAAACCTGGTCTACGAAAGGACTATATTTCTTCTGAAGAACTGAAAATTCAAAATGAAAGCAAGAAGGAACCAGATACACAAATTCAAAAGGATGATATTTCTTCTGAAGAACCGAAAATTCAAAATGAAAGCAATAACACACCTGGTGTACCAATTCGAAAAGACGATATTTCTTCTGAAGAACTGAAAATTCAAAATGAAAACAAGAAATCTCATCTACAAATTCAAAAGGGCAATATTTCAGGACTGAAAATTCAAAATGAAATCAAGAAGAAATCTGATCTACAAATTCAAAAGGACAATGTTTCTTCAGGGCTGAAAATTCAAAATGAAAGCAAGAAGAAACCTGATCTAGAAATTCAAAAGAATGATATTTCTTCTGAGAAACTGAAAATTCAACAAAAGGAAAGCAAGAAGAAACCTGATCAACAAATTGAAAAGGACGATATTATAGGACTGGAAATTCAAAATGAAAGCACGAAAAAGCCTGTTCTACAAATTCAAAAGGACGATATTTCAGGAAAGAAAATTCAAAATGAAATCCAGAAGAAACCTGATCTACAAATTCAAAAGGATGATATTTCTTCTGAGAAATTGAAAATTCAAAAGGAAAGCAAGAAGAAGCCTGATCTACAAATTGAAAAGGATGATATTATAGGACTGGAAATTCAAAATGAAAGCACGAAAAAGCCTGTTCTACAAATTCAAAAGGACGATATTTCAGGACTGAAAATTCAAAATGAAATCAAGAAGAAACCTGATCTGCAAATTCAAAAGGACGATATTTCTTCAGGGCAGAAAATTCAAAATGAAAGCAAGAAGAAACCTGATCTAGAAATTCAAAAGGATGATATTTCTTCTGAGAAATTGAAAATTCAAAAGGAAAGCAAGAAGAAGCCTGATCTACAAATTGAAAAGGACGATATTATAGGACTCTGGAAATTCAAAATGAAAGCACGAAAAAGCCTGTTCTACAAATTCAAAAGGACGATATTTCAGGACTGAAAATTCAAAATGAAAGCAAGAAATCTGATCTACAAATTCAAAAGGACAATATTTCTTCAGGGCAGAAAATTCAAAATGAAAGCAAGAAGAAACCTGATCTAGAAATTCAAAAGGATGATATTTCTTCTGAGAAATTGAAAATTCAAAAGGAAAGCAAGAAGAAGCCTGATCTACAAATTGAAAAGGATGATATTATAGGACTGGAAATTCAAAATGAAAGCACGAAAAAGCCTGTTCTACAAATTCAAAAGGACGATATTTCAGGAAAGAAAATTCAAAATGAAATCCAGAAGAAACCTGATCTACAAATTCAAAAGGACGATATTTCAGGAAAGAAAATTCAAAATGAAATCCAGAAGAAACCTGATCTACAAATTCAAAAGGACAGTATTTCTTCAGGGCAGAAAATTCAAAATGAAAGCAAGAAGAAACTTGATTTAGAAATTCAAAAGGGCGATATTTCTTCTGAAGAACTGAAAATTCAAAATGAAAGCAAGAAGAAAACTGAATCTGCAAATTCAAAAGGATGTTTCAGGATTGAAAGTTCAAATTGAAAGCAAGAAGAAACCTGGTCTACAAATTCAAAAGGATGATATTTCTTCTGAAGATCTGAAAATTCAAAATAAAAGCAATAACACATCTGAAGTACCAATTCGAAAAGATGATATTTCTTCTGAAGAACTGAAAATTCAAAATGAAAACAAGAAATCTCATCTACAAATTCAAAAGGGCAATATTTCAGGACTGAAAATTCAAAATGAAATCAAGAAGAAACCTGATCTACAAATTCAAAAGGACAGTATTTCTTCAGGGCAGAAAATTCAAAATGAAAGCAAGAAGAAACCTGATCTAGAAATTCAAAAGGATGATATTTCTTCTGAGAAATTGAAAATTCAAAAGGAAAGCAAGAAAAAGCCTGATCTACAAATTGAAAAGGATGATATTATAGGACTGGAAATTCAAAATGAAAGCAAGAAAAAGCCTGTTCTACAAATTCAAAAGGACGATATTCCAGGAATGAAAATTCAAAATGAAAGCAAGAAGAAACCTGATCTAGAAATTCAAAAGGGCGATATTCCTTCTGAAGAACTGAAAATTCAAAATGAAAGCAAGAAGAAAACTGATATGCAAATTCAAAAGGATGTTTCAGGACTGAAAGTTCAAATTGAAAGCAAGAAGAAACCTGGTCTGCCAGTTGAAAAGGATGATATTTCTTCTGAAGAACTGAAAATTCAAAATGAAAGCAATAAGAAACCTGGTCTGCAAGTTCAAATGTATATATATATTAATACCGACGTATTGGAGTACAAATAAAAAAGGTAATATTTTTGTAAATTATATATTAATGATTTATTTATTTAGATATTAGCATTGGCCATTTTTCTTGTTTATGGAAATTGAACATTGGCTATTTTGGTCAATTATTTGGATATTAGCACTGGCCATTTTCTAATTTCTGGAAATCTAACAGCGGCCATTTTGTTGGTTATTTATTAGAATTGGGCCGTGGCCATTTTTCTCGTTTATGAATATCAATATTAACTATATTTTTCATTGCTGAACTTCGCTTTGGCAATTGTTTCATACAGTAGGCTACATCTGTGATCGATTTGGTTAGTTATCGGAATTTAACGTGCATAAATTACGAGACTATTATTAATCAAGAAATACCTGTAAATTCAAACAAGGAAGATACTTCTTGCAATTTTACAAGGAAGCTTGAAATTTTAAGAAATGAAACTAAAATATGTAGTGAGACATTGTCCTCCAATCATAAAAACACTTGTGGTAATAATATTGACTCTAATTCTAGTAATAAGACTACAAAACAAAATTGTGTATCAGGAGAAAAATTACTCGATTCAGAAGATTCATCTGTAGGTAGATATAATGCAAACAAAAAGTGTACATCAGTGAGAAAACTTTCAACCTGCAACTCAAACTCACTTTTGTTGTCTTTAACAGAAAAGAATACCCAAGTTGATAGTACAGATAAGTCACAGAATGATTCGCAACTTAAATCTTCTGGTCAGGTAGAATCTCCTTCTCCTTCTCCTCCCTCTTCCTCTTCCCTTTCCTCTTCCTCTTCCTTACCACAGACTGAGTTAGATTTAATAACTCAATATATTTTAGAAACTTCCAATCAAACTAATAAATCCAAGCAGAAAATTAATAATGTTTCTGTAGATGTTGAAAATATTGATGATCTAAATTCTGCAAGTATAGATGAAGTGTTATGTGAAAAAGATAAATCAGATAAAGAAAATCCTAAAAGAAAGGACAAACCAGGTAATGGGCATACTGAAGGAAAGAGCAAACTTAATTGCAATTACATAGAAGGAAGTAAGGAGTCTAAGGAATGTCAGTCAACTGTTAATTTACAAAGCCAGCAAATATCAAGTTCTGAGATTGTGTGTAAAAAATATTCAGCTTCGAATGATAAAATGTTATCTGTAGATAGGAGAAATGAAGAGGAATATTTAGATCTTAATCAGTTAAATCAAGATATAGGATTGCAAGCTGGTGATCCAATAAAAATTGATGAAAAAGATACAGTAGAAATATCTAAAGACTTTCAAGAACGGGATAATATCAGTAAGGAAAAGTTTCAAGCAATTGAAGAGAAAGAAAATGTTAGTGGTTCTTGTAG
>JABUQX010077619.1:2500-22792 GCA_015478945.1 Trachelipus rathkii | reverse complement strand
AATTTGATGTTGATCAGCCAGGAATAGAAAGAAATATCTCAATATTTCACTTTTTCAAAAACAAAAAAAAAAATTTTTTTAAAAAAAGTGAAATTTTGAGATAATCTTTTTTTTTACGTAACCGATCAACATCAAATTTCAGGGCAGTATATTAAGTCGGGCAAAGATTCACCTTTTTATTTAGAGAATTATGTTATACTCAAAAAAAAAAATTTTTTTATTTAAATTTTCAAAAAATTTTTTTTTAAAACTTTGTTCCAAGACACAATCCAAAACATGCATATACCAAAAGAAAAAAAATCTAAATGATAGAAAAAATGTGTATCTCCCCAGACTACATGTCCTGAAAATTTCATCCTAATTATTGTAGAACAGAAAAAAAGTATAGAGCAATTTTTCATTTTCAAAAAAAAGAAAGAAAAAAAAAAAAAAAAGGAGGGTTTTTAATATCACCATTTCTGGTGGGTTTGAAGGGGTCAAAAATCAATATTCATTTTATGCATTCTCTAGACCAGTGTCTCCCAAACTTATTTTGATCCGCGTACCCCTAAACGATATAATAATTATAAGTTGTGTACCCCTATACAACCATATAATATAATATAAATCCATTATTACTATATAATCATATATATATATAGTATTATATATATATATGATTAACTTACCTCTATATATTAATACTAATATATATAAATATTTAAAATATCATATATAAATATATATACTATATATATAATCATATATACTAACTATTTGGAACGAAGGAAAAATAAAACACCGAGCAAGGATTGGAATAAATACAGTAATATAATGTCCTAAATACAAGAAAATAATGTGAATTTAAATACCGACTGTAAAAAATTAAAGGAGAATTGCCTTGAGGGAGATAGTCAGAAAAATTAAATTTGGCGTTGAATAGCAGCATGGTTTTTCTGACCGGTAAAAGATCACGACAATTAATGATTTTGCACTGAAGATGCTGTGTGAAATGACTTAATTGAAATATTAACCTCGGAAAGCATATTTGGCATCACGATTTAGAAAAAGGTGCTTCGACCATTGTTGCCGCAGGATATCTTTGTGGAAGATCTTGGAGAGGAAAAGGGTTAATGTGTGGGTGCCTACTAATAGATAAGAGACTACTCAAGAGCACGTTGTGGACACTGTGCAAGATAAACACAATGGATATAGTACGCTGGTTTGGATAAATAACAAACAGGTTGAGTCGCTCCAACAGAGAAAGTGCACTTTCCCCAATTTTGTTCATAACGTTATTTATTAATGGTGTATGTGTGGTCAAAGCTGGTGCGATACAGATAAGGGTGGACACGAATTTTGTACTGAATCTGAGCATCAAATGTACACTGATCAAACTCGCATTACTGTTGCGTTGACTCGTGAGATCAATGGCGGCTCTGCACTAGTTTTTATAGTGTTATGGAACGAGGCTGTTATGGAGCTGAGAATGAAAATAAAAATCAAATGACTAAATTAGTTATGATGATGATAGAGAGCAGGAGCAGTTAATATAGAATTGAGGAGAAGTGCTGAAACACGGACCAGTTGAATATTTTGGAGGGTATAGTGAGTAAGAAAAGATATGTCCAGAGGAGTTCAACCATAGAATGGAAAGGTTAAGGACATTGGCGACTTTGTACCCTTCTTCTCAAAATGTATGTTTACGAGAAAGTTCAAAAACAATAATATATACACAATTATGAGAGATCTATATTAACTAATAGACACGAGGCTTGTACTCTAAATACAAAAGCTAAAAGTCTAAAGTTACAGGCACTGCGAATAAATGAGAATAGTATTAAGATTGATATTGGGTGACAAGATTGACGATCAGATGAGGTACGAATGCATGACGTTAGTGGGACTGGGATACATGTACGATTCGTTATGTTATGTTGGTGATGAGAGAAGGTATATTGGAACTGGTGGAGAGAGCAATTTGAGAGGATGAAGCAAAATATTTGTTGCGAAAAAGATTATGAGTGTTTGAGTTTCAGCCGCGAGGAAGAGAGGATAATGGGAAGCCGAGTGGTGGAGTGGCACTCGCCGATTTATATGCAGATGGTAGTTGACCTGATATCAGTGAAAGGATGGAGAATGACCATTGGAGTTGGAGGTGTGAGTGAGAGATATATTAAAGTAGTTTTGACGTATGATCGACAGCGATGATTAGGAGCTTAGTGCAAAGGACAAGCTGCCAGGGCATTATGTCCATACAGGAGAGAAGAGGTGAGACAAGTGGGAAATATTTAGATAATTTACATAAATATATAGTATATATTATATACTATATACAATCATATATATATATAATATATATATATATATTACTATATATATAATAATATAATATATATTATATATATATTATATTATAGTATAATATATATTATATATATATATATATATATATAATATAAATATAATATAATAATAAATATTTTATATATTTTATAATATATATTCATATATATTATATATATTTATATATATATATATATATATATTATATATACTATAATATATATATTATTTTATTAAATATATATTATAATATATATATTATATATATGTATTTAGCACCAGATACCACCATCACGCGCAAGGGTCCTTTTCAAAAGATCAGGGAGCAAAAAAAAAAATGAATAAAAGAATAATACCAAAAGAAAAAACAAAAAAATTAAAAAATGTGAAAGTAAACCCACCCTGCTCCCTTACCTATCGCATCCCTGCAGGTGAGCAGACGCGACTTAAATTAGAGGAGAACTTGAATATTTGCAAGGGTAGTAGAAGAAGAAAGATTACCACAAACACACTATGTGGCCTGAAGAGGATGCACCAACAACGAGTGATCCTCGACGTGTCCAATTTTCACACATATTTCAGTGGAGGAAAAGCAACTTGGCTGTTACCGAGGCAACGCAGTTGTGAGGAATGCGACGTGGTCACAATTGTATCGAACCACGCAGTCGTTATATTACCTATAGAAAAGATAGCACCCCAACGGCACGACACAGAGAGAAAAGTTCCAGGGAGTTGGAACAACTGTATCCAAAATGGCAGGGTGATACCCGGATCCACCCAAATCCATTCCAAATGTGAGACCAGTATTCCGATACAAGGGCGAATAGAGACCCTTATATACTGAGTATTGAGCAAAAGAAAAAAAAAATTAAACAGAATTTCCAGCTTCTTTGAGCCATTTTAAGCAACCGATGTGATATGATGGTCTCTAAGACAATCACTATATTGTTATAGTTCCAAAGAAGTTTATGTTGTTTAAGATGAGACATTTGAGCCGATCCGGAAGGAAATGGAAAGTTAGAGAGAGTGTCATTAGAAGAGGGGGATATGAAGAAAAAGTTCGAAGTTTTCAAAGAGGTCGAATTTTACAAGATTACGTTACCCCAACAGAGATAATTTCCCGACCAGATCGGCAAGGATTGAATCGGAAAGCTGTAGGCGCAGAGCAACTCTTAGAACAAAAGAGGAGCAACAATTGAAATGAATGGAAAAAGAATGGCAGAGTTGAGTCAACGCATAAGATGGACCTATAATATATTATATATATTTGTAATTTATCTAAACATCGTTTTGATATGCTAATATATCATTTATGATAGCTATTTTATAGATATCTCATTTTATATTATTATATATATATATATATATTAATATATATTATCATATATATATATATGTATATATATATAGTTGTTAATTTAGACATTAATACATGCGTTTTGTATATGTATATATATCATTATGAAGCATATTATATATAGAATATCTATATATATAAATATAACTATATAGTATATATATAATATATATATATATAATATAAATATTATTATATTTTAAACTATATATATATAATAATATTAATATATATATATTCTATATAAATTATATATTATATAGTGTTATATAATATATATATATAATATATATACTATAATATATATATATATATATATATTTTATCTATATTTTAAGATATTTTACTATATATAATAAAATAATGAAAGATAAACTATATGAAATTAAAAATTAGTGACTATACTATATATATATATATATATATATATATATACATATATATATATATCTTATAATATATATATATATATATAATATATATCGTTTCACTTTCTCACCATATGTTGATTGTGAGTTCTACTTCTTGGCGTACCCCAAGCTATCACTTTATGCGTACCATCGGCGTAGCGTACCCACTTTTGAGACCATGCTTAGCATGTATGTAAAAACGTTAAATTTTTACGTTATAAACATGAAAAGCATAACAATTTTTAGTAAAAACAAAATAAATTAATATATATTAAATATATTATACTATATAAATATATAAATTAATTATTTATATATATAAATATATATTTATAATAATAATACTATATAATATACTTAAATTATATATATATATATTATATATATAATAATAATATATATATATAGTATTTATATTATAATATATATATATATATTTTACAGTTAACACTTCAACCAGGCTCACGGGCAAGCCCTAACTAACATTTCTTATGAAAGCTCATTTTATGAGATGAGAAAACCTGGTGCTTTAAAAACTACGTTTGAAGCGTTTTTTCTTGGGACCGTGGATGGCTCATGGTTAGAGCATTGGCTATTGAGTAACTCTGCCGACGCGAGAGGTCATGCTTCGAAAGAATGTCCCGATCGGATGAGAGTAAAAATTGTCCTGTCGACTCATCATTTAATGCCTTTGAGTAAATATATATATATATAATAATATATTATATATTTATATATATATAATATAATATATATATATATATATATATATTATATATTATATATATAGTATATATATATATATATATATATATACTTAATATATATATTATGATTAATATAATATATATGAATATATAGGTTGGTCCAAAGGATACTATCACTAACACTACCTCAATCCGCACCCAATAATTTATTATTGAAATTTTCCCATAACCAGCGAAATATTTTAGCGTTCACGCACGCGCCGTAACTATTGTGCCTGCCAGTTACTTTCGCGCTGCGGATCGCTTCGCGTGGGTGAAACCCGAGTCTTATTGAACCCGAAGTCTTTATGAGCTGTACGACGCGGGCGATGCAGTACACTTGGCAATGATTAACGTTACCACTTAAAAGTTTACTTACGAGTACGGCACCTCCTGACTCTAGAGTTCAGAATAGCTTAGCTACTTTCATGCTTACAGGCTAGCTAAGACGCGCTCATCACTACTTATCATAAAGATAGCGCAGCTACATTTCACTAAGTAGATCACTACTTTCATGTACGGGGCTACGCCACCATGTACGTGCTACGCACGTACATGGATAGCTAGCAAAGGGGCTAGGTGTTGAACACGTCATAGCATTGTCACGCATAAACCCTATGTTACAGCTTGTCTGCAGAATGTGACAGAAATTAATGAGCAGTGCCCAGGGAGTAGTGCCCAGGTAGTGTCCCAGTGGTGTAGTGCCAGCGACATGCAAAAGTACATAGAAGATGCTCCACAGGATAGGTGACTGAAAGCACCTCACGAAAGACCCTGGCAAAGCTGGAACTTGCCTTGATGACGTCATAGGGGATGAACAAAGGGGGGTAGGGTTAAAAAGCGCTCATGAAGTACTAATGTCAACGCATATTGTCAGGTACTAAACACCACTCACGCACGTACATGGCGAATCAAGAATAGGACCCAGGGGGAACCACCCCAAAAACAAACCGCAACCACCGAAAGAGTACCCCAAATATGATATGCCGTGCGTGGAGCCCCCAAAGAATGCACTTCAAGAAAGACGCATGGGTATGCTGTCGGACCTCAGTTATACCCATTCCTTTGGGTTTGTGTTGACACTACTCATGCGATCAGATTATTACAGTCTCTCGTGCCGTTCTGATCTATCTCTCAATTTCATAAACTTTATACTGATTCATAATATAGATTATATTAAGCCTAAGCTTGAAAGATCCTTAAAAACTTATATGCATCTCATAAACAAATTCATTAGACATTGTGAATAAGCAAGTTACTACTCGGAGAGAAGAGGTACTCTATGAGACAGGCTTTTTTTTTGTGATTCTGTTCTATAAAAGCTAATTATCGCCACCATATCACTAAAACGTCATGGGTGTCCTTCTCCATGAACTTCAGATTTTACACCAACATACACTCTCGACCTCTACACCTCTGGCAAACAGAAAGGACTGTCGGTAGATTCGCTACAACATCTTCATTCGTACGTTTCGGAAAGAGGACAGTGACAATCCTCAAAATAAAAATAGTTTGTAAATTTTCAATATTTTATATTATCATTAATTTCTTTTCAATTGTAAATCACATAAATTATTGTACTAAATATAATTTTAAAGGGTAATATTATGTAAAATTTCCCATTCTATTATTTGATTATATTAGTGTTATTGCACATTAACTATATATTAGTAATATAGTACTTAGTTTCGCTTGCAGGCACTCGCGGGGCACAAAAAAAAAAGCCTTAATTCCACTATCCGGACGGCGTTTTTACTTTAACGGCGAGGGTGGTAACATTTTAAAGGCATTACTACACCTGTATAATATATTATATATATATTATATATATATATTATATATAGTTATAATATATATATATATTATATACTATATAGTATAGTATATATATATTATATATTATATAAAATGCTGATTAATTGAAAATTATATTCTTTCGAGAAACATATTGTGTAAAAAACTAATCTGTATATATACGTATATATATATTATAATCTTATATTTATTCATTCAATATATTATAATATATATATATAATATAGTATATAATATATATATTATATTATATATATATATAATATATATTATATACTATCCACATTCTACGTCTATCTGCGAAAGCCATAAATATAGCAACGGTTTCCGGAGAAGTAAATCTGACACTGAATATTTTTTTTATTTTATAAATTAAAAGCAAAACATTTTTTTGGTGCTCTCCTTGAAGCAGAAATGAAATTAAAACCATGTGCATTGACCGAAACTGCACCAAATATAAACAAATTGTTAAAAGTTAATAAATAACTAAAATTATTTTACATTAGTTGTTGGGATGCCATTGCAAAGATGATTGGCTTGTGGTCTGTGAGAAGAGAATTCTTTATATCTTTCCCTGTTGTTGTTGGAGGAAGATACATGACTAAAACAGTAATAACAGAATCTCGCAATAAATCATTTAGCTCTGCTTTAAATAATAATCAAATGCAAAAAACATTAGAAAACACCAAGTGCACATGAAAAATACCGTATGCTTTTCATTTTATGGAAAATTAAATATTGCAAAACAATTAGACACGAATATAGAATAATCAATAGCTAAGCCATAATGAGAAATGTTAAACACATATACATACATTCATTGAACCACAATTATCATAAACTGCCTATTAAATTTTTGAGGAGCATTTGAGGATAGATTGACCCTAAGAGGGACATAACGAAACTAAATTTTCAACTAATCCAGGCGTTTTTAGAGGGCTATTGAACCTCAGTGCTGAATGAGATGATTCATTAAGGGTACATTTAGAGAAAGCCACTGTTTTCAAAGGAACTTCTAAAACAATACAGAATGATCTTCTCCAAATTATGCTCGAAATATGTCTCGAAGAAATAAAAAGAGATTCATGAAGCTGAATTCCTATCTATCATTGCAGATGAAACCAGTGATATTTCAAATGGTTGTAGTTTTTAGATACATTACTAAAGGAAAATCAGTAGAGAGATTTTGGAATTTCGTTTCACCAGAAAAGTATGATGCTGAGACACTCAGTACTTGTCTTTTAAATGAGGTTGAAAGGTTGGGCATAAATGACCACAAGCATAAATTAATATCACAATACTTACGATGATGCGCTAATTTATTGAGAGGGCTCATCTGGGAGTTCAGGCTGATGTTAACATACAAATAGTATCCAAGAATACTGATATAACACTGTCGATGCTCTGAGCTTAATTTTAGTAATGCTTAAATGCCGCATCAGTTAACATATGAAATGTCCGAATTTTCTGCTGAATCTTCCAAGCATAGGAATTTTTTCCACTAGATCCAAAAAAGAACGCGAGTATTGCATCAAATAGTGAAAAGACGTCTAACTCGCTCAATCTCAACCAGGAATGAACTTTCATTCAAGATCTATAAATACAGTTTTGGAAAATACTAACTAATATAATAAAAGAATGTTTTTAATATTATATTAATATTATGAATTTCCAGACGTAAATACAATTAACCTTGCGTCAGTCACATCTTCAAAATTAATTGAGAGTAATAAATTTCAACTCGTTGCAATCATTAATCATTCCTCACGTAGACTTTTTTTATGACCGGCTGCAAAATAGGGTCACTGCATCCCACTACAGGTATCAATATGATCTCATTGATAATTTTGAGGAAAATTCTTTTAATAAGGGAAGAGTCCCAGGGGACAATACAAAACTTGGAAAAGAGAAGAAAAAACGGATATCGTTCCGAATTAAAATCGAAGCTAAAGAGATAATTGTGACACAAATATTATGTTCAGATAAAAGATAGATCTTACATTCCTCAGGGCATGTTAATTTTGCCACTTATTCTGCGGAATATTTCCTCAGGATGAATTCGCATTTCCTGAGAAAATGTAAATGAACCTGTAAAAGTGTACACTTTCATTGACTAAACAAACTTCAAACAGACGTCTATAATTATATACGCCTACAGAAAAATTTTTGCTTCTATGTATGAGCCCATAGCTTATTATTTCATTACAGAAAAACACTTGGAAGCCACCTTTTAGTGAAAGTGTAAACTATTAAAAGTTTAAACCCTTCCCGATGACAACGCAGAGAGCAGAGCCTGTTTTGCTCTCTACTAATCAAAAAAGGATTAAACCTTTCTTAGAAACACCATGGGGCAAAAAAGACTTTCCGCCTTAGCAATGCTATAATCGATCGAGAAATTACCTTATTATGGGCATACAAAATTTTAATATATAAGTGATATGATAAATTTGCCAATCAAAAGATAGATGATAAAATAAAACTTCTTTTTAAATAAAACATGTAAAGTAAGTTACACTAACTTTTTTAAAGAGTAATTGTAATAAGATTTTAAATTTTTCCATATATTAAATGCATTTACGTCATTCAAGCTCTTTTTTTAAGAGCACACAACGCACTCACACACACACCACACACACACAAACACACACACACACCACACACACGCACACATTATCTATATATAATATTATTATATACATTAACTGCCTCTATATAGTACGCATTAATATCAAGCATATCTAACGTAATATTTATATATATATATATATATAATATATATATAATAATAATTATATATATATATATTATATAATATTGTTGTGAAGTAAAATGTTAAAATGCAACTACCAATACTATTTTAGGACCCGAGCCTTCGCCTTTGATATATATATCTCCCTATTATATAGATATAATATACCCTCCCTATATAAAATACTCAGTCTATCATATATACCCTATACTATGCTCACAGATTACACCTCATTATCAGTACTTTTGAATCGCATATCTTTACCGATTACTTCCAGTATTAGTTATATAATAATATATATATACTAATATATATATATATATATATATAGTGTATATAGTGATAATATATTACTTATATAGATTATAGTATTATACATTATATATATTATATATAATATATATTAATAAATTTCAAATATATATATAATTTTCTAGAGTGCTGTGAAGTTGGAAAGTCGGAATCGAGTAGTAGGTAACTTTTCAACACAGGGTGAGAGCTCGGAGTCTGGAGTCGGAGTCGCAATTTTTCCAAGAGTATCGCTTTAGAAGTCTCTTGGTATGTTTTCTAACGATGATGTGGAGCGGAGGTTCTGAAAATATTGAATCCACAACCCTGCCTATAACAACATTAAAATAATCACTATGTTGTTTTTAGCTAACCTAACAATATATACATTTTAGTCACAGTAGAGAATCACGATCAGTAAGTCTATCAATAACTGAGTGCATAAATATAGTAAATATCACTTTAATTAATTTTCGTTCTCGATAACTTCTAACATCGGGCAATGTCTTTGAAAACTAATCACACTTTAAAAGTTTACCTAATTCTTGCGAAATAACACAATGTTCAGAATAGATACTTCGTAATATTAAAAGAGTCAACTTACGGTCTCAAGGACAACTTTTACCAAAAAAAACTTACAACTTTAAATCAATATTAATTGTTACCACCCTGTAGTTCAAACACCTGAGCAGGTTGCTAACTTCAACTTTTCGATCCTAATAGTAGTTAACTCCAAACGACAGAGATACCAATCTCTTCACATTTCTTCCAAATCATTATTGTGCCGAATATTTAAACAGAGTAATCAGTCACTGTTTCCATTTTTTAAGAATCGATTTGTTAATCATATCAAAGACAACTTCCAGTACGTTCCATCCTGGCTTCAGTCCCCTAGAAACATCAATAAGCACTTGATAGTAATAACTCCTTACTTATTTATTTTTCTTTACAGAAAAATTTGTTAGTAAAAAAAAACAAGTTTCATAATCAATCTACTTGCTACGGGTATTTCCTCTTTTTCTTTCTTATAAGTACCTTTCCAACTTTATTCTTCCGAATTCTGGAATCTCCTTACTGCTTCCATTCACTTGGCTCTTCCCTTTCTCCTTCAGTCGAGTTGTTGTTGCTCTTTTGAGATGTTTAAGTAATCTGACTTTTTCTTTCGATCCTTCGATCAACTTAACTTTTTATTTTCCTAGTTGGTTCATTTCTCCCACAACAATATATATAAATATATATATATATATAATAATATATTATATATATATATATATATATATATATATATATATTATATTATATATATATATACTATATATATATATATAATATTATATATATAAATATTAATATATATATATAATATATATATATATATATATATAGTAGTCGGGTACCCAGTCGAGGTAAAGCTGTTCCAAAAGTCCTCGGACACCCCATAGGGAGTGTTAAAAGGACCTCGTATCCCCCTCAATTGTATACCCCCTTTCGATGACATAATCCTCGGTCATACGAGGTTACGTGGTTCCAGTGCGCCCCCCTCGGGGGCGCAGCCCCCTAAAAATATGAAATGACCGTAGAAGATGATGAAATTTGGAGATGGTATAGAGGAGGGAAGACGTAAAGTAGGTACGGATTCGGATCCGATCCGGCACCGGGCTGGAATCGGGTGTGGGTGCTGAGTTAGTAAATATTTGTAATTAGAGAGTGTTAGGCTTGCCGTATCGTCCTAAAATTTGGATGCGCGCTATGTGCGTGGAAATTGGAAAATTGAATGACCGTAGAATTGTTGAAATTTGGAAGATGGTATAGAGGAGGAAAAGTAAGTTAGGAATCGGACGGATTTGGATCGGAGTTGCACGGTGCTGGCTCCGTGCGGTGCTGGGTTAGTAAATATTTGTATAATAATATATTGGTGTCTTTATATATATGTTATTGGGTCTCGTGGATCTCGAATATGATGGTTATAAGTCGGTGTAGGGGCACCACTAAAGGGGGATCCTCTGAAGAAATGGATGGAATGCGTAAGAAAGGAAGCTGGAAAATTTGGATAATACATAGAAGAAGGAGAAAGGAGTCTGAATTGATGAGTCTGAGTTGGGCGGCAACGGGGCACCGGTGCTGGCTCCGGTGCGTTGTCTAAGTTAGTAAAATATTTGTATAATAATTACAAATTGGTGTCCAAAAAAATATATGTTGTATAAGGTCGTAGAGTTTGAGGCCCATCAAGACCCCGGACCCGCGCGGAAAACCGGCGGCCGTGCCGCGCGCGCCCGCCAGCGCGATCCGGGCGCGAAACCGTTGCGAGAGATCCGCAAACAGTGCCCTTCCGTTTTTTTAGTTTCGTGAGTGAACAATTTTGTTTATAACAATAAAAAATTTGAGTTTTTACATACCCTAAAGCAGTAATACAAACTGCCCTCCCACAGCCCCTCCTGCAAATCCATGATCTATTATCTATTGATCAATTGATTTATATAATATTTTTTGTATAAAAACTTTTTATTTCTATTGTTTAAAAAATATATTATTTAACAAAGTTTTTATGTTTTACTGCCCTTAAAAGGCAGTAAATCAGTAAATACAACCACCATCCATCCACCATCCAACACCCTCCTTCGCCCCTCCGTGAATCTATTGATCTATTAATTCAAAGTCTCTTTTCTTTAGTTAAATTTTATAGAAAGAAAAACAATATTTTATTTTAAAGCATTTATAACATAAGTGCAAGACCTTTTCTATTCATTAGTTTTCGATACAGTTGTTAACTATAGGATGAGATGTGGTAAAATTATTTGTTCCGTGGCTCCTGCTACGTGTCTTGTGTCTGACCCACAGGATGTGGGAAAACCTTTTTGTTATTAAATATTTAAAAAGGTTGAGATTTTCGAACAAAAACCTGTTAAAATCATTTGGGTGTTACAGTGTTTACCAAGAAAGTTTTAATGATTAACAAAGATATGTTTAATTCAATTCGATGAGGGTTTTATACGATACTAAAATCTCTTCAATGTTTAACCAGGTCATTAAAATTTATAATTCCTTGGACGATTTGATGCATAAATTGAATGAGATTAGCAGAAACCTTTACAGTTTACTCTCATCATTTAAACGTCAACACTGTATTTTTTATAGCACAGAATATCATTCATCAGGAATAAGTATGATGCGTGTTTTGTCTTTAAGCAACACAGTTTTAATCTGTTCGGGCAAAGAAAGAGATATGAGACAAGGTTCAATGTTTGTGTTGCCACACAAAGTTCCTACTCAGCAGTAAAGAGTTCCAGAAAGTATATAAAGAATTACATCTATTTTACCTCACGGTTATTTACTCTGCGAGCTTCACCCTAAAAACACCACAACAGAGTGTTTGCTTGCGTACAAATAATCTACCTAACGAGCTGAGACGGTATACATATCCTGAACAATGAGTACTCTAGTAGCAAATTAGATTTACCTCTTATGAGAAAATTTAAAAAACCTGAAACCTTCAGAAAAACGTAAGCTGATCTGGAAGAGGAAAAATTTTGTTCAATGTATAGCCGAAGTATGCCTAAATCTTATAAAATTAAATGTTCCTTTAAAACAGACGCGACATGTTTTTTTGCGCCGTCATAGAAACATCATCAAAAAACTTGCTGGTAACGTAAGAAAACTTACAAATAAAAAGAAGCTATTACAGAAAGGTGGGGGTGTGTTCCTACCTTTACTCTTTTTCGTTCGTTAGCCTTTTTGGATAACCAAGTGGCTTGCTCAATAATGAAGGAAAGGTAGTGGTTTTACCCTACAGCGATTACGAGATTCTGAATATAATAACAGGAGGCTAAATACACAAGTGTATTTCGTGTTACACACAACCTCCTATCAACCCATCCAGCATCCTCAATCTGTGTATTACCCTTATCAACAGTTGCTCCAAATCAACCCTTTGAGTTTATATGATCCGAAAGTTGAGCAATAAATAATTACGAGAAGGAATTGTATCAAAATATTAAACTTCTCGACGTTTAACCGTTCAGGAAAAAAGAAGTTCCTATATCAAACGCATATACAAAAATTAAGTAGATCTAAAAAGCTTTATTAGGTAATTCACCTAAAGAAGATTCAGCTTTAGCATCAGATACTAAGATTGAAGTGAAAGAGAAGATAATTTTAAACCACTGTACTGGAGAAGCTTAACAATGAGAAGGTAAAAAAACTGGTTTGCTTTAGTATAATATTAAAAGACCAATTCATGCGAAACGGTTATCGGTCAAATCATTATTGACGGAGAAACAGTTGATGGCTCGAATATTGTTGATCTAATATTCTGACTCTCGCGTGATTGGAAGAAGGATCCTGTAACAGGATGGAACAGGATCAAGCAGGAACTTCAGACTATTAATTTTCCCGAGAACTTTAATCCAGAATAAACAAAGGTTGAAGGATTTGGATAATATTCCAAAGTCCCCTAGACCAGACGCGAGTCCTTCCGGTCCTTCTTTTGCGTCGGACAGATTAAAAACATTAAATAGGAACATATCACGTTCAGGTCCAGGTAGATTAAGAAAAAAACCATACAACGTTTCAAAATGGATTAGCTCCTAATTATTTATTGTAATCTTCACAGCGTTGTATTGTTTGTTATTTAAAATAATGCATATAAACTATATTATCTCTCTGTGTACATTAACTATGTTTTTAATTTGTTCTGTTTGTAATTTAAAAATATTTCATATAACCATAAGGTTTTAATACTATTTGGTAATTATAAATAAAAATATTTCATATAGACATTCGGTTTTTATATGCCCTTTCAGTATAAATTAATATGTTTTTTATTGTTATTTTCATTGTGAGTCATGGAAACTAAGGAGATGGTCGATAAGATAAACATTACCTTGATGTGAAACAACCTTACTGTTACGGTGGTTTTCAAGGTTCGCTTCAAAGTTTCCTCAAATTAATAAAAAAGAATTGAAAAAATATTTAGAAGGTGAAGATGCTTTTACCCTGCATAAACCTATACGAAAAAAATTTCCAATGCGAAAAACCATAGCTCCTCACTTAGATAATGTTTGGCAACTAGACTTGACTGAAATGATAAAATATAAATCTTACAATGAAGGGTATCAGTACATTCTTTTTGTGATAGATGTATATTCCAGGTACTTATGGTTAAAGGCTTTAAAAGATAAAAAGTCAAAGACTGTTGCCGCTGCAGTAAGAGAAATTATAAATGAAGATGGTAGATATCCTCAAATGATGTGGACAGATAAAGGTACAAAATTTTAAGGTAAAGAGTTTCAAGAAATAGTTACAAAGTATGATATAGGGTACTACAACACTTTTTCAGTTAATAAAGCTGCAATAGTTGAAAGAGTGCAAAGAACTATAAAAGAAAGAATGCATAGGTATTTCACAAAGATGAATACATTTAAATATTTCGATATACTACAAGACCTGGCTTACTCTTTTATAATAGTTTATCATTTAGAACCACTTAAGAATACTCCTGTAGAGATGGTGAAGGCAAAGCCTTCTGTACATAGGAACACAATGAGCAAAATAAAAGATAACACGGGTGTTAAAGTAGGAGATTATATGAGAGTGTCTAGGACTGATGAAAATTTCGGAAAAAGGACGAAAGCTGGAATGGTCGAGAGAAGTTTTAAAGTAGATACCATCAGAGAATTCCCAAGAGACGGTTTAAAAATTATGATTATCTGAGGATTTAGATGGTGAAAAAATAAAAGGAGGGTTCTAAAACAAGAAATACAGAAAAATAGTTGATCCTAAGAGTCAGGAATATAAAATAGAAAAAAATATTAGATTCGAAAGGTAAGGGTAAAAATAAACAGTATCTTGTAAAATGGGGGTTACCCTATGAAGTTTCATAGTTAATATAAATGCTAGTGAAATTAAAAAAACATTGTATCAGTTTACTTTGTGAACATGGAAAGTGAAGATCATTTCTATTTAACGTGCCCTCATCGGCTTCTATGGACCTACAACCTGGAAATAAAATATCAGACTTTACTACAGAGTTATTGAAACCTAATAAAGCTCGAAAGAGAGACCGTATGAAGTAGGCCGTTATGTGAAATGGTATTGACGCGCATATCGAGAATATCTGATTCACATACGCGTTTGTAATATTTAGAAGTGTTAGAATGTTAAAAATGTGTTAAAAATTAAAAACAATATGATGATCTTCAAGCATTGCTGAAAAAGATTATTCTAGAAAGGATATTTAATAAACCACGGTTTCTATAACTCTTACCTTATGTGTTCATAGACTTAAACAAACAATTTGGATCAAAGCTGGATATGTAAAGATTAGTATTTTAGTTAATAAACCGTTAACGAAGACAACGGTTAATCACTTTAAAGTTCCATGCGCAAGTAAACTTGAAAGATAGAAGTTTATTTATTTTTCATAATTCAGATTGGTTTCGTAAATGTAATTACTTACGTGACACAATATTGAGAATTAACGATATCCCCTCATCTCTAAATGAATTAATACGTTATATTCCTACGATGGAAGAGTATATCCCAAAAATTGACACCGATAATTCATTACATTTTGTTTGCGACCCTTCAAAGATGTTACATGACCCTGGCGTAGCGTATGTTTACACTGATATTGTAGAACCCCAGTATGTTGGAAATACTAAAACACAGTTACTAAGAGTGATACATTTTCCTAAGGATACCAGAGTTATAAGTTTTCCTAGTGTACATTATATACCTTTGAATAATCCTCAACTTAGAACCATAAGGGTGTATATAAGAGATGTCGAAGGGAACCCTTATCCATTCGCAGATGGAACAGCCGTGTGTAAAGTACATATACGAAAGAAGCTCCAATAGTATAAAAAGTCTAACTCGTAAATAAGTGCATGTGAAATTGAGAAACAATAATCATGACTTCCGAAGATCATTTCTATTTAATTAACGCTACCTTCTTCGTCCTCTATGGATCTACATCCTGAAAATAAAATATCTGACTTTAATACAGAAATATTGAACCCTATAACTCTCGAACGAGAAATGTTTGAAGCAGGATTAAGTGAAATAATTCTTGACGGCAGTATAGAGAATGTAACCAGTCCTAGGGCTGCATTCATGATTTATAGAAGTATTGATTTTGTAAAAAACACTTTGAAATTGCGTAACACCACCAGTTTACATATACAGAAACGTGATGGTGTCGAATATTACATTGAAAGGTTTACTATAAAGCGAGGGTTATACAAATCTCTCTTGGATGTACTTAGATACTTTAATAAATTTAAATTCATAGTAAGTCGTATATGTCAAGATCTGATATTTCGTACTAATAAACCAAAGGGGGAGGTAATGGAACTGGTGTCTTTAAGATCTTAGCGTACTGTAAATTTACACGATTTAAACACATTCCAGTTTCAACCCTATGCACGATGGCGTAAATGTGTTCGTCTCACAGATAACCCTTCAGAAGAGGAGGTGAATCATAATCACAATCCTAGCAATTTTATACGTCTTCTATTTCATTACCTACCTACTATTGACGATCATATAGCATCTTCAAAAACAACTTTCCTAATTCATTAAATTTCGTATGTGATCCTAATGAGTTGTTATGAGACCCTGGTATGGTCTATGTTTACACAGATATTATAGACCATCAGTATTTATTTTCCTAAAGATTGCAGAGTTATAAACTGTCCTAATGTTCACTATTTACAGCTGGGTAAAACCCATGTGAGTTCGATTCGTATTTATATAAGAGACGTTGAAGGTAACCCATACCCATTCACACTTGGGACAACAGCAGTGTGTAAAGTACACATAAGAAGGAAGCTCCGTTAAATAATAATAATGGAAAGAGAAAGAGTCTTCAGGGGTTCAAGAATGCAGAGAGGGTATGGTTTAGGTGGATTTTTTGCTTCGTTATTCCGACGTGCTATACCTTTCTTTAAATCAGGAGGTAAATACATATCTAAAAAAGCAGCTTGGACAGGTATAGACACTATCCAGGATATTATGGTGGTGTCATCTCGTACCGGCTGTAAAACGGTCGCACTCCGATGCTTCAGATGAAATGTTAGATGATGTTAAACGAAAAATACGGCGTAAGATGACTGGTCAAGGTGCAGGACGCCGTAAAAAACCTGTACAGAGGAATATGAAAGGACCATTAAAGAAAAAGTATGACGTGTTCGCTCTCTAATAATAGTGATTAAGTGGTAACTTTTACATAAATGATAATAGTCTGCATCTATTTCGTATATAAGAAATGTTTAAACACAGCTCTCCTCATTATACGTCAAGCGATTCAATTTTATTAGTATTAGCCCTGTTCACGCAATCACCAATACGGATGTCCCTCTCGAATTCAATATACCAGGCACTTCTGACCAATATCTTGACCCATCGAATGTGTTTTTATATCTGAAGACTAAGTTAGTAAATGAAGATGGGTCAGATCTCACAGGCAGTGAACACACAGTGTACACCGAGACAAATTTCCTGCATACGTGTTTTAATCAGATTGAAGTGTTTTTAAATGAAACATCTCTAGGAGAATCAGCAGCAAGTTACCCTTATAGAAGTTATATTGAAACTTTACTAAGTTATTCTCAAGATGCTAAGGAGTCTCACTTGCAATCATGTGGATATTACAATTTAAAAGATGTAGAGAAACATAGGGACAACGCAGCTAAATCTAAAAATAACACGTACGAATATTACGGGCGTGTAAACGGTGATATATTCTCACAGAAAGACTATAATTTTACCATCAGTGGACAACCCGTACAAATTAACTAGATCTACACCTCAATTTGCGCTTAATATCCATAGCAGTTTTTCGGAGCCACAACTAAACCGCCTCCAAAACCTATTTTCAAATTACTGGATGCTTATCTTTATGTACATAAAATGAAATTATCTCCCCTTAAACATATAGAAATCGAGAAATCTCTTTTAACCGATACAGTAAAATATCCAACCAAGAGAATCGAGACTAAAATTTTTAACTTTACCCAGGGATTATCGAGTATTAATATACCTACATCGTCAATGCGTAGCTTACCTCAGAACGATTAATAATAGGATTGTAGAACACGAGGTTATTCTTGGAAAATATGGAAAGTCTCCTTTAAATTTACCCATTTTTGGACTAGAGGATCAGTCTGCGATGTGGAATGGGTTCAAACCCATCACGGTCGTGATTATGAAGATGACATACGAAGGTTCACATTCTCAATGTTCACAACCTTTTTACGATTTAATTGCCAATACTGTGTCTTGCCACCGATAACGGATACAGTGTTGTCTCAGACGTATATGAAACAGGAATTTATATGCCTACGACTCACAAACTGATCTTTCAGCTTGTAATGCTTTTCATCTCAATATCTAAGAAAAGGAACATTAGGGCTGAGTCTCAAATTTGGTCAAAGTTTGACATCCCCAATCTCAGTTCTGCGTGTATTTGACCATCCTCAAAATCATCGAGATGATAGAGCACGTCAACTATAATCTTTGAATTATAAAGATTGAATGTAAGAAGAAATATTAAAGTCTTGTCGAGACGAAAGAAGATTTTTAGTGTATTCGCCTGTAATGAAACTCGGCCTCAGTGAAATTGGAAAACCGACTCTTGACTTATCTCAACACTTCCCTCGGGATGTTTCGAACAATGGACATTGGATAACTGTGTATAAGAATAAAAATAACGTTGTATATTTCCTTGACTCTCTGCATTTAGATTTTATGTTTAGTAATCATTATGTGACATCTTTTTTAAAATATAATAATGTTCAATATGTTTAGACCTTATGTTTTCCTGTACAACCTATCAATTCTAATTTATGTGGTGTATATTGTATTTATTTCATCATATGTTTTTTAAAGAATGTTTTGTTTAATAAACTTGTAAATATATTTGATGTAAAAAATTTACATGTCAACGATTATGTAGTCTGCACTTATGTTATAAATGCTTAAAATAAAAAACTTGTTTCCTTTTCCCGCTTATTTATACTAAAGAAAGAAAGACTTGAATCAATTGATCAATAGATCAATAGATCATGGATGGAGAGGAGAGTGCTGGGGAGGGTGGTTTGATTTATTGATTTACTGATTTACGTCTTTAGGGTATGTAAAACATAACAATTTTAGTAAAAAAATATGACTTGAATCAATAGATCAATAGATCAATAGATCAATAGATCATGGGTGGGGTGGGGAGGGTAGGATGGTTGGTTTGATTTACTGATTTATTGCTTTAGAGTGTGTAAAAACACAAATTTTTTATGTTATAAACTTTACAAGCATAAAAATTTTAGTAAAAACAAAATGTTTTAAGCAAATAAAACAGAAATAAATTTAAAAAAATAAATAAAAAAATAATAAATTTTTGAAAATAAAATTTAAAAAAAATTAAGTTTAAAACAAAAGCTCACTCGTAAAAGCTAAAAAAGGAGAACACGTTTGCGTTCTCGCGGCGGTTTCGCACCGAATCGCGCCTGCGGGCGCGCGCACGCGCCGGTTTCGCGCCGGACCGTGCCTGCAGGCGTCGGTTTCGCGCCAAATCGCGCCTGCGGGCGCGAACGTGCGCACGTGCTCGCG
>JABUQX010077618.1:12500-30000 GCA_015478945.1 Trachelipus rathkii | reverse complement strand
ATGGATCGAAGCTGCTGAAATGAAGGGTGTGAGACGTATAGTGAAAAGGAAAAGACGCAGGAGTGACAGAGTGAGAAACGAGTGGGTTTAGAGGAAAGAGGTTTGAATGTAAGGTTGCCATGTGCTTAACAGGATAAATTGGGCGAGACTGAGATGGTTGGTGTGCATATTAAGATTGTCGGGAGAACGAGTCGCAAGTAGAAGGTGGAGGTGGAGAGTGGAGGGAGTAAGGCCGAGAGGAAGACCAAGGCCTGACGCGATGCGTCAGCTGATAGAGGATGGTTGTACTTTATGGAAAAGAACTGCGTGGAAATTGATGAACTGTCTCCGCTAACAGGCAGTAGGCCTCCCTGAGGGAAGACGTAAGTAATATAAACATAAATATATAATAATATATATATATATAATAATATATATATATAATATATATATATAAATATATATATATATATATAATTATATATATATAAATATATATATATATATATAAATATATAAATATTAATAATAATATATATATAATATTATATATATATATATATATATAATATAATATATATATATATATATTATATATATATATATATATAATATAGTATATATATATATAATTATATATATAATATATATATCGCAAGAAACGTCACAGCCTCTCGTTAGATGAAACAAATGTATTCGGTACCTAACTGAAGCTGCTTGCCCCGTAAGGCCCTTAGAGAGTAGAGCGTTCTAGTCAAGAGTGCCGAGTTCCGGCAATCATCTTGTACCGGAAAGTATTACAAGCGGTTCTCAAGAACTCAATATTGTGCGCGATCGGAAACAGGACGAGTAACCATTATTATGATCGAAAAAAGAACAATTTTGAAACTTTTTCTCCCTGGACTACAATAGATAAAAATACTCAAGGAAATCCTTATCATAATCAGTGCCAATAGGAGACAAAAACCTGTTGAAAAGTGTGCTAACCACGAGAAGTAATTTATCTTGAAAATCATAAACTAGATGATTGTGCACTACACTTAAAAGTCAGAGTGTCATTTAACGGTGTATTGTTGATCGGCAGTGAATTCTCGAGTGGCGTAGATCCTGTGCAGAAGTAGTGTCGTAGTCTCAAATATATGATAAGAAGCATCTGTTTGTAGGAGGAGTTTGGAAGATGACACATAAAATATCTATAATAAGATATCAGAATTACCTCAATATATACATATATAGAGGTATGATATACTCTGATTTATTGATTGCAAGAAGGAGCTCGCTGAACAACTTGCAAATAGTCAAAGAAACCTTAGGTCCGGAATCCGGAGCCGGAAGCCGGAGCCAAAGAGCCCGGATTCCTGGGTGAAATTATTTGACAAAGAACAATATATATTTATAGTGTATGAATTCTTATGTATATATGCCATAATGAGTGATAATCGAAATAATTTAAGGTGTTTATAATTTTTTCACTTTTTTTTCCAAGTTCTCTCTCATGATAATCCTATGCTCTTATGTATTACGACCAGCGGATCACAAAAATAGTGTGAACCTTACAGAAATGAAATTGTGTTTTTTTTACGCTAGGATTATTCTCTGCGCTTTAAGGTAAATGTGCGAATGTATAATGCCTCACTGTTGAATGGTATAACTTGAATACCACTTAGACAGCGTTAAAGACGGTTTTATTTTTTTATTCTAATATATATTAGGGTGAATATATAATTCCGTTTAAGAAAGCATCGGAAATAATTTTACAAATTTTTAAGATTTTTAAAATAGTGTTTCAGTGTGGTGACACATTTGAAAACGATTATATTTGCAATAACAAAAATATAATTCAAGGGCAACCCACTCTTATTTTTAAATATCTCAGGTAGCTACGAGATGGAGCCGATCGCCGTGATCCTAAGAGATACTAATTTACCACACACACACGCGAAGCCAATAAAAAAGACATTATAATGTTACAAGGTTTGTGATATAAATTGTGATATAAAAAAAGAGAATTACGTTTAATTCTAATTGTATAGAAGATATGTTATATAAATGGATACGCTCACAGGCAAACTATATTTGTGATACATATACAATTTCAAATAAGTGCAGAATCCTTATTGGAATCCGGATCCGGGAGTCGGAAAGTGCCCGGGAAGCCGGAGAACGGGAGCCCGGATGTGGGTCAGTAATATATTTCACTAGGAGACAGGCGAGAGCTGTGAAATAAAGTAAGCTTATTTTATACGAGTGTGTGTATATATATAGTATATCTGGAAGAATATAGATTCTGATATAAATTATAAGCGTCATATAAAAGCAAAGAAATATCTTTTTAATTAGCGTACCTTATAGAGTCTATATATTGTATTGAGTGCTAGTTTAGAATTCATAATTTCATATCAATTAAGCTGCAGAAGAAGAAACCCAAGTTAAATAGGTAATAATATAATGATGCCGAGAAAGTATTGTGCGAAAATTTTCAAGAGTGGCTAAATGACGTCGAATAGCTATAACTTGTTGTGAAAGCCTGAATGCCCACACTGGTTCCCTTGTGAGAACGCTGGATTTTCCCTATGCTTCCGTTTCTAAAAATCATTCCCAAGGTTATTTTTATTATCCTTTTTCCCTCCTCTATAAAGCTTAATTTATACTCTTTATTTCTACGAGCAAGCTCGATTATTTAAGTGCTAATATAGCCAGTAAATAGCATCTGTTAAGTTAAACAAAATTATCGATAATATGAGTATCTCACACACATTCATCTCCTCCTATGACTTGGGGAAAATAACGGTCCCGGATTCCGTGTGTAAACTTCACAGTGTGAGATATTTCGGGCAGCCCCGTATTCTTTTTAATCCTGATTATCATAAGTTTATAGAATATCTATTCTTAATTTTCTCTTCTAGTGTACTAAATAATATATTGAGTTTATGTTGTCACGTCTATAAAAAATATCTTAATTTGAAAAACGAACATAGAAAGTTAAGTGATCCTCAGCATCAACAATAACTTCTTTATTCATTAAGTGCCAGGACTTATGTGTCTTTATGGAAATAAATTTACCCACGTGAGGAATAAATTCCTAGTGTCACTACTGGTATTCGTAGAGCTGTTAGTGGTTCTCTCTGCACTTTCGGGATCGTTACCTTAATTCTCTTTTGAATAGAGAGTGCGCTGACAAATAAATTGGTGAGAGGTGATTCTGCAATACATATTAATAGAAAAGCTTATATGAGATATATATTTTTAGATTGATGAAACAATATCTTAACACCTATCTAAAATAGCAAGTTAATTTAAATTTTAAAACTAGTAACATTAAAATATATTATATCAAAAATTAATGGTAAACTCAAATAAAAATAATACCTAATTTTATATGAATGCCCGAATGAAATAATCCAGTGATATCACGAGGAAGTTTATCAGGTATAGATCTCGCACTACCGGATAGAGTAATCGATTCAGAGTGGATAATAGTAATGTTAAGATAGCCGAGATATAATTATTACTATAGATAATAATATATATAATAAATAATATATATATACATTAAATAATAATTAATTTTAAGAAATAATAATAATAATAATAATAGATAAATAATGATAAAAATAACTCTAATAAATTCAGATTAGTGACTGAGATAACAACAATAACAATGTTACATAAAACACATATAACGAGACCTAAATAATTAAATCTCAAATATATTAAGAGTTATGAGATAACTCTCAGTGAGAATATTCCCACTGTGAGTGAATGATAAGTCATCTCACTAGCAATAAATGAAGATGACTCCGGAATAATAAATAATAATTATATAATAATAATCATGTGATTGATATTAAAAATAATTTTAATTATAATTTACATAAATATATAAAATAAATAATAATTATATATTTTAATTTAAGATAATTAATAATAGAAATAATGATATAAATAATTTATATTATAATCATAATAAAAGCTAATTAAAGGTAAATAATTTAATAATATGAAACTTAAAAATAATATTCTATAAATTTTTTTCTATATTAAGTGAACTCAGTAAACCTTTTAGAATACAGAATTCCAACATCGCAAAAAAATCTTTCAAATTTGAATACACTATAATAATATCATAATAATTCATAATCATAATTCATAATTCATAATCATAATTCATAATCCATAGGAATCATAATGCATAATCAAGGTACAATAATGCGGCCCACTAGCTCCATGGAGAGTGCGAGTAATCATAAGTAATGCGAATCCACTGCGCGGCATTAACCTCCGAGTAATTATAATCATTACTAGTGGCAGTGCAATCAATTAAATATTCATTATTAATTATTCACTAAAATAAATCATAATAAATAATCTATTATGATAAACTCAATAATCTATTAATAATGCATAAAAATAAATTATCAATTGCATCCCATCCCATCAATGAAGATACTAACATACACTAACAAAATTATACTAATCCCATAATACACTCACTAGTGAGATATTGAATATCACATCCAATTAAATATTAATACATATAGTATATCAGGAGTAATAAATGTATATATATATAAATAGAAATCACGGATAAGATAATCAACTAATAAGTAATAATAAATGAAAGATATAAACAAAGAAAATAAAATTATAACTGATTTTAGAAAGACGAAAGATAATATAAAGTAAGAAATATAGTGTTATAGATAAATAACTAAAATAAAAATATCAATGATGAATCCTGAAATAATAACACTAAATATGAAAACAAACAAATAAACTAAAGAAAATGAATATAAAAAAAATAAATAGAATAATTAAATAGAAAGGATAAAATTCTTAATCTAAGTTAAAAGTGTTTGCAGATAGGCACGCGCGTAATCTCGCAATATAATCTTGTCTCTTGTTTAAGGGCAAAAAACTGCATTTGAGAGATAAAAAACTATTAGCATTTCTTTCAGGACTGTGCAAAGTTTAATTTAATGTGTATCAAATTGCATATATAATGGCCTCTTCTTATAAATAAGGCACTTATAAAAAATCGTCTGAAGACATTAAAGTGTTTCTCACCCAAAAGAGATTCTCGTCAGATAAGTTTCGTCTTCTTAAAACGAGATTGACTGTTTTTCTTTTCTTAATTATTACAAAAAATTATTTAAAGGATCGAAAATCTAAAAAAAAAATATGTAAAAAAAAAAATCTTAAAAAAATAAGAAAATTTTATAAAAAAACCTATGGAAAAACTTAAGAAAAAGGAAATAACAAAAAAAATTAATTAAAATTTGGAAAAAAAAATATAATATATAAAAAAAATTGAGCTTTTTAGTTGGTTAGCTTAAATGAGTAGGAATTTATATTTTAGTTCACAGCCATTTAACTCTCTTTATTAATGTGTTAAGTAGATGTCGCTGTTACCTTCACTCTTGAAAGTTGATTTGATGTGTAGAAGAAATTTTATAGGTGGCATTTTGTCCTGAAAGAAATGCACACCTAGACGCTAGGAAAAAACTACAAATTCAATCTTCTGATGGAGAATTAAGTATTAGCGTGAGTATGGAGATATTTATGCAGGTGTGTAAAAAGGAGGTGAGTTTGTTAAATAGTAAAATACGTAGTAATATAGTATATAGGTAAAGTTTAGTTATTATTTGAATATTAGTAGGATATTATTCTAGTGTAAATAAGTTATTGTATTAGATGGTGAGTCATTACCCTATATGGATTAAAACCAATATAAATGTTTGATTATATCCAAATATTTAGGATATTAAATATTGTGTGATGAGATAAATAAGGGAACAGATGATGAGAATGTCAGTATGATAATAGATTGTGATAATGAGGAGTAAACGATAATAGCTCATAGAGAGTATTGACCCCCAATTATAAATTCCTTATGTGGTATTGAGCCATAAATAGGAATATAGTAATATCTTATTATATATAGTTGTCATTAAGAGGTTGTTATTCATCCTAGGCATAGTGAAACTTATCTGAGTCGCACATTAATGATTAACAGAAAGTTGGCATATAATAGGATATATGTGTGGCAAACTTAGTTTTGTCTCTCAGTGAGAGACAGTTCAATTGAAATATCGGATTTGTATCTACGGTATGTAACTAATGCTTGCAGAGAGTCGGGCTAATGCTGCTGCTGACCGCAGTTTACCATGATGGGTTGACTCCTGGGTTACGGAGCAAACCAAACCAAAGTCAGCCCACGCCCGACATGGGCACAAGGTGGTGTAGTTTGCTCTCACCACAGAATAAAAAGTGTTTCGACCGCCCGAATAATTAATATTGCGATTGTGAGATAAGAAAATTATATACTACTCGACCCAGAGTAGTTCTACTATAGCACAAATTGATCTATATAAGCTCTCTGATACGCCGAGTTGTTAGAAAACACGTGTTAACCAGGAAGGGCTCTGCCCACTAGGTTCCCGGCGCACACGCCGACCCGGAGCGTACGCCCTATCGAAAGTGGATCAGAGAACGAGTGAACAATTCCGATCACCACCCGAGGATAACTCTCCGATAGACCTCTAGACCATAGGACAAAAACAGGTGTGAATATTTCAAATATTTTGTCTAGCCCATATCTGCCCGACGATGAGACTTAGAGATTATTTTCAACAGAATGACGGCTGAATTCTTTTTGTTTCTATAGATCGTGCTCGCTGTGGGGCATAGAGGAGGCATGTGATGCTAGCGGCATCTTGCGCGGTTTGGATTCTGAGGTAAAGCAAGCGCGAGTCAGATGAAATGAACAGCCCACCTATGAAAAGTGGTCCTCTAAGCGAATATATCGCCTAGAATAAGTATATGTAATCAACAGTGAATATGCTTGTTTTAGAGTTGTGTCCAGTCAATCATATCATAAGTTGTCAATTATTCTAGATTTAGATATGAGGTCGTAAGAATTTTAAAACCAAATATAAGAACCTCATGCTCTTGAGTCAGGAACTCTGAATCACAGTGGACTCGTAATTATGTCGTGTTATCTGCATCATTAAGATGATTTTTAAAGAACCTATAAATGAGCGCCTAAAGACAGATGGTTGTGTCTCCTATTTACGAAAGCCAGACATCTACTCTTTACGTACGTTATAGTACACTCCAAACTCCATTCTCCCTCGTATGAGCGAAAAATAAATGAATAGAGTGAGTGAGCATATATCTTACGAAAGTTTTTCAAATCTATCTACTATATCATTTCACTGGAATTATACAATCAGCTTTGAATAACCTAAATTACTCTATATTATAATCCACAGAAGAGGTATATATATAATTGTATTGAAACTACCCGCTATGGGTACACGGCATATTCTTATCAGTGGTAGGTTGATCAATTGAGCTTGTTTACAGGGAGCAACCGGATATACCTCAAATATTATTATTATAAAGGGAACTAGCCGACATATGACGACTACAATATGCTTATGTTTTATTATACGATCACTAAAGATATTATTAGCCTCAAATAATAAGTACGAAATATGATAATATTTTCACTTATATCGTACTTCACTCAGAACTCGATATACCATCTAGAATCATAATACTGATACGTCACCGTTTAGGTCAATGTATACAAAATAGGAAAGGCTATATATCTTATAACCACTTATTATATAAAGTATCCTCATAAATGCGTCATACTTTCCCCTAAAGTATATTATATAATATATATAATATATATATATAATAGTGAGTATATATATATGATCTCACGTAGGAATAGATATCAAAATTCATTACTATCATTATACAATTTCACTCACAAGTATATCATATGCTCTATTTGAATATACACTACGCTACATATATTTATAAATCCACAGAAGGGTGGTTATATTGAGATAACCCCCTCTATGTTAGGCACACGTGAGCTATTTTTACTAGGTAGGTGCTTATCATTGGGTTATTACAAGGAGCAGATATATATACTCAGATATATCATACAAATAGTCAAGTATATCGCGAACATGCTGAGCACAAATACATATTGCACGTTGCTATGAATGAAAATTGCATATTAAAATATAGATATATGTGTAATATAAATAAAATAAATTTTTCACATACTTCACTAGCGCAGGACACTAACCATATCACGACTAAAGTAAAGCGTCGTCACGTATATATATATAGACATTAAGTGTATACAGTATGAGTAGGCTTACTATACAGTCCGATCTGAGCTCTCTCCAATAAATATAAAATAGACATCTCCGGATAATATAACAGTTTTCAAGTCACACCTGCTTCGACATCCTCCAATCTGCTCACTTATGTAATAACTAAATTTTAACTTATTATTATTATAATCCTATAAATTAAGAAGGTGGCTTATAACCATTATATATATATATATAAATATTATATATATATATATATATATAAATAATATATATAATATAATATTAAATATAATATATATATATATATTATATTTAATATATTATATTAATATATGTTAATATTTATTAATATATAATTAATATATATAAATATAATATTAATAATTATATTTAAATATATAATATATATAATATATATATTAATATATATATATATAAATATTAATATAAATATAATATATATATAATATTATAAATATTAAATATAAATATATATATATATAATATTATATATACATTAATTAATATATATATATATATATTATAATATATATATATATATATATTATATATATAATATATATATTATATATATATATATATATATATAATATATATATTATATAATATTATAATAGTATATATATTATATATAATAATAATATATAATATATAATATATATTAGGTATAAAGCCGTACACTAGAACATTTGTAGGTAATATTCACATTCATTTTGATAAATTTTGAAATTTTCAAGAATAGTGTATATGAGAAGGGAAAATGTGAATTTTTAATTTGTCATTCACAATCCTAAAAATCTATATATACGCGTTCATATATAATTTATATAATAATAAATTTTGAATTTCTTATTATTTTAATTTACCTCATATTAGAGTATGTGTTTAATTATATTGTAGTTGTTATGAAGAGTCAATCTTGTGATGGATTTATACATATATCCATATTCATGAAGATATTAAACATATGAGATACTACATATCTTGAAAATATATAAAATAACGAAACAAGATATTTATTTATTCTTCAATAATTAACAACCAATTCATATCAACAATATAATAACGTTAGTAATAAAAATAATACTAAATTTATAATTTATAATATGTTTTGGTATATATATAATATATATATATATAATATTAAGAAACGTTAAATAGGTGATGTCAGCCATTGTGAGTATTAGATACTATATTCTCTTGAGTGATTCAAAAATTTTAGTGAGTAATTAATGTATTACACTATTATATTCAGGTAATTTGAGGTTAATATTATTAAATAAAATAATAATAAAATAACATAAATTTACTATACATATATAAGTATATGTCTAACTAAAATTTAATATTAATACCACACTATAATAAATTGGGATGAGTATACTTATTATATAGGGCAAAATAAAATTGTAAATTACTCTTGAAAAATAAATATGATTTATTATAAATGGTACACATAAGTATTATTTTTAGTTGAGGATAAATTTTTAAATAAAAAAAAAAAAAAATTCTTCTCCTTCACCCTATTAATAAAATACCTGTTTACCAATAAATAAACGAAAAACAGTTTTATTTTTGTGATTTATGTGAGTTATGTTATTCCCATAATAAATATTAAAAGATATCCTAATAGTGATATGTTATTTCCATTCAAAAATAAAATAACAATATTACTTAATTAAATCACCTAGTTTTCTTTGTGATTGTGCAAGTATATACATCTGAATTTTGTGAAAGTGTTTTTTAATGGTAAAGAGTAGTATCCTATCCCCATATATTGATTATGCCCCTTAATCAGTATAAAGAATAACAATAAATTCAAACTTATATTTAACGCGAAAAAACCATAATAATTATAATTATCTGCGCAAGCACTTATGCGTAAACCTTATAAACGCAATAAAAGAAGATAGAAAGAAGAATCTTGTATGTCAGACAATTACGTGTACCCACGAAAGAAAGGTATATGTTTACTCATGATATCCTAAGTTTGTTTATAGAGCTTATGCGGCAATATTCTCACTCTAGGTATACTACTAATATGCATTTATAGATATTTAATTGTTTACCCACTATGACTCAGAAAGTATATATCTCAGTGTTTTCATTAAAGAATATATGTCTCGATAAGAGAAAATTGTATACATGCTCCGAATAATAACATAAATATATTTAATTTTATTATTAAAATAATTACCATTAAATAATAACATAGTTATGCTTAAATAATAATATTAATAATCTAATAATAAATAATATAAATTTACCAGTAACATCCACAGACTACAAGAAATACAATACATAATAATAAAATAATAATACTCAGAATAATTTAATGATAGTTAGGAGAATATTAACAATAAAATAATAATTATAAGGAATGTAATAACAATTATTTTAATAAATAATTAAATAATAATATAAAATTTTAATATATAATAAAAATAATAAACATATAATCATACGGTCGTTACTTAATATATATTATTATAAATTTAAATAATAATATTAAATAATTATAATAATAAATATTAATTAATATATAAATTAAATCTATAATATTAAATAAATTTAATATAAATTAATATATTAATTAATTTAAAATTATAATATATTTAATAATATAAATTAATATAATATAAATATATAAATAAAGTCACAAGTCGCTCTTAGAAGTAGCACACCCAAAATTCCATTATTCTCACACCATAGATACTTATCAACTCAGCTAAATAACAGCGTGTAAGCCGATCACATTTGTTGATACTACCTTTGAGCTAATCATTTTATAGCGAATAGTTTAGTGCTGCGCACGAGAGATGATAAAAATTAAATAAGAAAAATAATACTTAAGTTTATATACCAGGTCCTATTTTCTCATGGACTGCGGTGTGGGGAAATGAATCCCTCGAATACTCGGCATGTGTGGGAATCAATTAAGTTCTAAAGCATAAATAATTAAATTATATATATTATTATATGTAAATAGGTAATTACAACGTGGCAAATTGATATTAGGGGCTTCGAAGCCGGAGCGTGAAACAAAACAGGAGAGGGCCATCGTATTTATATATAATCGGGCATAACCCAAACGATATGAAGTATGGGGCGAGAGAGGAACCTCTCGACACCCATAAATTACCATAACATGAGTCGTGAGAGGATTTATCACAGAGGATAATATCGCGCTCTCCCGAATATAAAAGTGAGAGAAGAAAAAGCGGATATAATAGTCCTACCCCGTGATATTTCAGCGCACGGAGAAGGTGCTCAAGGAGATCTCCGTCAGCGGCCTAGTCCTGGTGCCGACAAATTTCTTAAGGTCTGCTAAGTTCGGGTTAAATTTTAATATACACCTTGGGTAACGTGTATAATATCATTAGCTAAAAAAATAAATAAAAAATAAAATTAATAGAAAAATTTATTATTAATTAATTTTAACTGAGTTACCATTAAAAGGTCTCTAAATAGGCCTTATAATCATATTACTATAAATTATAATAACTTAATAATTAAAATTTAAAACAAAATTATTTAAAATTAATTCTTTTTTTTTTTATTTTTATTTTTAATTTTTAACATTTATATCTAAAATCTAAAATTTTACCATGGATTCTCAAAAATGTATTTCTTTTCCCTGTAGCTATTGTAGTTTTTTATGATAAGGATTTATTTTTTTAATTTTTTTTATTTTAATTTTTTTTTATTTTTTTTTTTAAAACATTTCTCCGCACTTAAAATAAAATTAAATTAATTTACTCCAGCAGTCTGACAATTGTATATTCTCTTGGCCCAGGTAGGATGTTGTAGTATTTTTTAAGATATGGATTTATGGCTCTTAAATAATAAAAAAAAAATATTTTAGACAAAGAAACAGGAGCTCATACACAAAAAATTATTTGAACGTGACTTGCCAAACAATTAGTGTTTAATTATATATTTATTTCCATACATATCTCCCAATAAGTGGTCAATATGTAAGTCCAGGAGAGCGGGGTACATGCCTGGGTGGAGACACTGATGGTGAACACCTCTCACGCGCGCACCATCATCTGAGGATATATATAAGATTATCCATATACCATATAAATATAACTTATATATTTATTAAAATGTGAGATTCCATCATGAATTATACATTTATAATTATATAGTTATAGCAAGTCTCGTTAGCTCTGCAAAGAGTATAACAGATTTTTAAATGAAATAATATACCGAGAACTCACCCAAGATGTGAGAAAACAATTGAAAATTCCTACCGAAATAGAACCTAATAAAGCTGCGGTTTAGAAAAAGTGCTTATTATCCCTGGCTGAGCAATAATAAGAGAAATACGCAAATGAGAGCACCACTTTACATCTACTCTTTTTATTGTGGTTGGCAAAATCATAAAGTAATAATAATTAATAATATTTAATATTTAGAGAGATAAGTTTACTTTTTCCCTTATACTCAGCTATAGTAACCTATATGATAAATGTAGTAATAGAATCAATTTATGTATTATTAGGTAGTTACAAGTGGATAGCATCTATAATCTTTTATTTTATATATAAAAGTAGGTATATATATATAATAATATTCAATAGTTTTAGTCATATAGTGATATTAGTTATAGTTTATTGCACTATTTGTAGTGAGTTTGACATTTTATTTATTTAGTTCTTTAGTTTGATAACTATGATCAACCTTTAATAAAAATAAAATAAAATATATAAAATATGAATAAATTTATACTATATATAGCATCACATGATATATTAGTGAAGATCTATTTCCTCACACCTAAAAGTTAAGCTAAATATTTGAGTATAAAGAGTATCCTTGATTATATGGTACATATCAATATTCTGTGAGTGAAAGGCAGGCTTCAATAGAAGAATACTCAGCGGATGATATCACCGGTATATCATCATCGTACAACTAATATATTGTTCGCTGTAACTCGGAATATGCAAGGGAATGTGAATAAATAATACTTGAAGTGTCTCCGAGAAACCGGAATAGTTAATATATATATACATACTCACTAGTAGACAGGCTCTAAATTAAGTCTCATGTGTGCAAGCACTATTTTCAATAGGAACAACTTATTACTAAGAAAGGAAATTGTATAACAATATATACAACGCAAAAGCCCGTCAACTCTATTATACAGTGAGGCTCCAATCTATTCCAAATATAATAGGTTTAATAAGTACATTTGACTACTCAATGTTTAGTATTAATTTAAAAATAATTGTCGTAAAAAAAGTGGAAATGAATCAGTAATGATCCTCTTGAGTGGCTGCATAAGTTAATAATGGTTTTTACAGAATAACAATTTTATTATAAATTATATATTATTATTTATTATATTTCCTATGTCTCAATAGATGATGTGAATAAGTCCAAAGTGTTCGAGTGAGTGGAGTTAGTTGAATAAAGATTAATTTCCATCTAATGTAATTGTGGTTCCTTTGATATTAGTTATTATTTAAATTATTATTATTATTGTGTTATGTATTCATTTATTATTGATACCTCTGATTTAAATTAACCTGCTCATTTGGGTTTATACTCCACTCCTAATATATAATTTGTAGTAGTGCCTATTGTATTTTTTTTGTGGATTATAATATACCTCTCCTATAGATGTGAAAACAAAAGAGAGGTATAAATAAAGGATACCGAGCCACCAAGTGAAGAAAATATTTTTGTTAACTAGTGTTAAGAAAGAAAGTAAGTCTTGTGGTTATATTTAATAATACTAAAAGCATATGGGATAACGTGAAGTAGTATAATAGAAAGATTTGCTTATGTGAAAATGTAGTACCATTCACCAAAAAAAATAATTTACCTTGTATAATTGTCCTATAATCAATTTAATTTAATTTATTCCCAAGAAAAGAAGATTCACCCGTATAGTCTCTACAAAAACATAAACAGATAGGGTATATGCAAAAAAATGCGTGTAGAATAAAACATACAGTCTATAGAGAGAGTTCGACACAGAAATAGAAATAAGTGTTAATGGACAAATACAACACTATAATAGATTTGATTCTTTAGTTTAACTACCAAAGATAGAACCCAAGAGGAGGCCGTGTAAGAGACCGGAAGAAGCCAGCAGTAATTCGACAAAAGTTGCAGTCAGAAATTGTGCTCATACGGTCGCGTTACACGTGGCCGGGAACGACGCGGATTGAGAGAATCCTATATGTGTCGCACCCCCTTCCGGAGGTGAACGTCAAGAAGGTGTAGTCGAACACTCTCGGCTCCTGTGTTGGGAAAATACCAGATTGGGGTAGAGTTGTTCTTCTGGGAGTGCCTCCACCCCTCTCCCAAAACAGTAACGGGTTATGTTGATAAAACGCTGGTCCCCCCTGCATGTCACCCACCGTTTCGGTTCCTCTGATACGAACCCCTAAATAAAATATATTACTGGACGCTGATCTCTAAATAGAATTTAGCTGTTTTAGTTGTTCTTATTACCCAGTACTTACTCGATACCAGCTTCTCTAGGAAGCATATATCACAATAAAAAAATATTAGAAGAAATTCTCTATTTTGCGCATATCCACCTAACACCAAATCCTGTTCATACTCTCGCATGATATACTATTGATTCATGTATAAATCCAGTTTATCTATGTAACCATATTACTTAATTATATCGATGAAATTTAATATCTAGTTGCCTAGCCCCCGATGAGACAGCCAATTTAATAGTTACCTATCATTGTAGCTCATATGGCCAAAAATAATTATTATATCGTGATATTGTAATATTGGTATTATAAATATTATATAATCAAATATATTGAATATAGTCTATAATTAAATTTATTTTCCATTATATTATTTAGTGTGCCATAATATTCTATTATTATTATAAATTTACTCTTATTATTAATGATTATTATTATTGGATGTCCATAAGTTATAAATAAGATAGTAAATTAAAATTAATATATTAAATATAGTAGTTTTAGTTATTATCCTCTGAACTAACTATCCAGTCTAAATAGAAGTTTGCCTCACTCATTTAAATGAGCAAAATTTTCTTTTCTAAATACCACGTGCTAATGAATGTCTATTAATTTAATAATAAGTATAATAGTCATAATATAGTCATACCGTCAACTATGTCATCCCATACAATCATAGCCCTCCTCCCACAGCTATTTCGTTAGTGTCTGAAAACGATCAAATTCTATTCAATATTCTTCTTTTAAAATACAATGAGCAAAAACCGGAGTGTCAGGTATAATTCCTAGAAATAGCAGTACCAAAAATTTTGACATTCACTCTGTCCATGCTATGAGTGCATAGTTATATTGGGCCCGCAAAACTTTTTTAATCTCTTCTTGCTACCCTATTAAAATAGGTAAATAGTTCATATAGCTCACATATAGAAAATATAAATGTAACTAATACTCATCGATATGAAAGAAACATTTCTTCATCACTTTCAAACTCTTGACATAGAAGGTATAACCATAATTTTTTTAGAGCACTTAACTTGATGGTATAATTAACACTTTGCACATCTATTATGTTATCATCCCGGCCTATATTATATTTATAACAAGGTTATTAAATAAATAATAAAATTTATAAATTATTTAATTTTATGTTTTATGTCATACCCAATTTACCGTTTTATATTGAATAAAATGAGTAAAGAGCGCAATGAGTCTAGATATATTAATTATATATATTCTTATAGGTCCTCTTCCTCGGACCTATGCGTTAGGGTTACAAACTGTAGCATGCTACTTTATTAATTAATGTGCAATCAAAGGCTATTTAACATGCATTCCTAGCCACCTAGTTTTTTAAAACTGTTCTGAAGCAAAGAAAGTAATTATCAAGTGTTCTCTTTCCTTTTCTATAAAAGAGCTATACTGATTACAAATATATTTGATAAACATGATTTTGATATCAAAAGTGATCAATTTTTTTCTGGACAGATGATATATTTAACGCCACCAATCACAATTATGAACCGACGTAATCTTCCAAATATTTTCTATGCAATGGCCAAATTAAAAGTGTATTTAGGTACCACAGAATTACATCAAGAGGCCCTGATCAACTCAATGATCCAGTCCTCTGTTCATAGAATGACGACTGAAAGGTCCACGGAAATTTAATAATCGATAAATATGGGTCGTGAAACCATCACATCTAATAACTAACATCACCGTTTTTATGAACTGCATTCTTCGAGGTAATTACTGTCTGTATTACAAGATGCCGTATGGTGTTGTGAAGAACCTTCAGGATACATTATGTATTGCTTCTTGGACATGAGATAATCCTCCTAAGCGTATGTTCTCTTTTCATTTTCTCGAGACCTTCTCTATGGCATCGCCATAAATCTCTCTTTCCCGTTTTCTAAGTTTGTTATCCAACTCCTGATTTTTTGGTGGAGGGATTATTGCTTCCTCTCCTCTTGGAGTAAGTATCAGTGTGCCAAATTTATTCTACGCGACGTAACCCTGCTCTTATATCTTTCATCCCAGTTGATAAGATTCATAACCGTCTCATATTAATCCGCATATTCCTTTATTTAATCAGATCTGGAAGTAGTTGTTGCACCGAGTTGAGATGGATTTCTCTTGCTTGTATGAAAACAGTATCGAAAAATTTCTATTCACCTTTTTTAACATTTGCGGTTGAATACCGATAGCCTCACTCACACCGTATACCACCAAATTAACAATATGCTTTACCAACTTCTATGTGGCTGGTGCGAGTCTAAATATGTATATCCGTTACCCTATTTTTTCAGGATCATTATATAGAGTTAATCCGGCAGCCCCAGATATAGATAAAATATACATTATCTGCCAATCATAATTCTTTTCTCTTTTAGAAGTTTCAATTGAAAAAATCCGTACAGTGGCTGCGTTCTGTTCCTATATCATTCCTCCTACCTAACGTCTAGTAAATGAACTAATTTATCTGAAGATAATTAAGATATTCTATTACTTACGTGTCTCCTTTCCGACAATATTATCCGCACCTGTTAGAAAGTGGAGGATATATACATTGACAATCAATTTCCCTTTTCTTGCTCTAACCACCCATATTGATGAGGCCATTGTGTCTTGAGTACTGATCCCTCAAGTACGAGCTATCAATCCTTACTCCTTACTGCTAGTGTATCATAGTCATTGTTATAACGTAGGATTCTCCATATCAGAATATGCTTCCAAGTATTTAACTGCTGTTTTCTTCTACACTTCTCTAAGACCAGCCTTCAATATTGTCCATTAGAGAGATAAGTGCAATAATAGACCATCTTTGACTTGACCCTTATTCTATGAATATATTTGCACCCTTTACTCTGGCCTCAAAGAGCGCTG
>JABUQX010077618.1:0-2500 GCA_015478945.1 Trachelipus rathkii | reverse complement strand
TCATACACCTGTTGTAAGTCGCATAAAACCTAAATACTACAGTTTATTCATCTCTCTCATTTTCTCAATCATTTGTTTCAAGGTAAAAATTTGATCCACACCTCCTCTGCCATTTCTAAATGCACCTTGTTCTTTACCAATCAGTCCTTCAGTCACTCGACTAACTTCTTTCGACGCAATTACCTAGGCTTATATTTCCTATACAACAATAATAAACTAATTCGCCTATAGTCTCCAACAATTCCCTTATCCCATTACTTATATAAGGGTCAATTACTGCCCTCCTCCAATCCCTCAGAACTATACCCCTCATTAATGCTTTGTTACACATTTTTCAAATCCATTCAATCACCATCTCGTCTATATTCCTGATAATTTCACCAGTAATTCTATCTACACCTACAGATTTACCATTTTTCAACTTTCTATCACTTTCCATTACTATTCCATTATTCATCCCCAAAATACTAATTTCTTCTAGTACGTTCAAACCCACTCACATTCACCACCACTTCTTCATTACTGCCAATGTTATGCAGGTTTTCGAAGTGTCTCGTAAATATTCTTTTTTCATCAATTACATCAGTTACGAAAGCACAATACCTTTTCATTATTTTAGGCAGATTCCCCTTATTTTTATTCTTAAACTTTCGCACTTCCTTCCAGATAGGCTTTCTCTTCTCCTGTAAGTCCCCATTTATCTATCTTCCAAACTGATCATTTGCCTCATTTTCCCTCCTACGTATGCAACTTTTAGTCTTTCCTTTCTCCTCCTTATATAATTTCAAACACCTTTCTTTTGAAACCACATCATTAACCTATAGAACACACACACACCTATATAATATATATAGTACTATATATATATATAATCTATATTTTATATATTACATATATATATATAATTATATATTATATATTATAATATTTTATATATATAAGTATTATTAATGATATAGTATTAATAGTATATATAATTATTATGAATATATATATATTATATGTTATATAATATAATATATAGTTATATATTATATATATATAATATATAAATATATATATTTATATATATGTATAATATATATATATATGATATATAGTATATTGATATATATATATTATATATATATATATAGATTAATATTATATATATAGTATATATATATATAAATATATATATATATATATAGTATATAATATATAATATATGATATATATATATATATTATATACTATGTAGTATATATTAGTATTAATATATTATACGAATTTTTGTATAATTTATTATATTAATCTTCCTATTATATTAATGTGTTCATTGCGTTTTCTTCTTTAAAAAGACCGAAATTTTTTGTTTCTTTAGTTACCGCGCTTTTAAAAAAGGAATTTATCATGTTGATATATTTATTTAACATATTTATTTATGTATTATATAATTGCTTTTTATCACTTGATGTTTAATTGATTAATAAATAGTTCATGTTAAGTTTACGGTCAAACTGATTCCTGCTTTGGTTTACCATTAGTACAGTTTCTGAATCGTAGCTACTATTGGATCTTTGCTTATTATATATTTTTAGATTCATTTAGGTTATAAAGAACTGTTATTAGGTACGGTATAATATCATGTTTCTTTGTTATATTAGTTTATTTTAAGTTTCTTAATGGGATTTAGTGTTTATTAGATAGTTGTTGTGTGTGTCAGATGATTGTTTGTAAGCTCAGCTTATTTGTGAGAAGTCATTGAATCGAGTGAACGATGAGTCTCGAAATTCCGCGTTGAATGAAGGTTAATCTTTTTAAATGTGAGAAGTGTCTTTATCGGACTTTTAAGAAAAACTGACGATGGATGAGTAGTATCTTTTTGGATTTGTATTATTTCTGCGAACTTTGTGAACATGTTAATTATATTACGATAATTAATCTTCGGTAATGATTTTATTACTATATGTTATCTCTATATTTATATATAGATACTATATATATAGAATATTATATATAAAGTATTTCAGTTAGCCGCCGGCTAATCTCGAAGAAGAATGTACATTAGTCTGCTGTGAATATTTTATTTATAATGTGAGGAATATTCAAAGCTGCTTATGATATGATTTGCTGTTAATAAGATTTGTTTTATATACTATTTATATATTAAATATTAGTTACTAGAAAATGAGTTATATATAGGTTGTTTTTCGGTATAAGGAAGCATTTTTGGAAGCTTAGCTTCCAACTCTTCCTTGGTCTTGCCAAGAAAGCTAAAAGAAAGTCTTGCTTTCACTTACTTAGGTCTTGCCTTTGTATTTAGTTAAAGAGAGCTTGCGGTCTTGCCGCTTTGCTTCGCGATCAGTCTTGCTGGTTGTTTGGTACTATCCGGTCTTGCAAGATAGGTTCAGTCTTGCTGGACACACCTTTCATGTGCGGTCTTGCCGTTCTTAACATTGAGTCTTGCTCAATTCCCATGCTGTCAGGTCTTGCCAGATAGTCCGATAGTCTTGCTATC
>JABUQX010077617.1:17500-20378 GCA_015478945.1 Trachelipus rathkii | reverse complement strand
CATTGTACTTCGTTCAGTACATCGATATGGGTGTTTAACCGTTTTCGCATTTATCATTGAAACGCTTTCGCGTTCAATATATATATATATATATATATATATATATATATATATATATATATATATATATATATATATATATATATAGGGTGCATCATTAATATTGCGAAAAATTCAGTTGATATTCCTTGCATAAATATAAGATAAAATGTGTCAATAAACATTGTATTCTCGTTTCCAAGAAGACACAGATGTTGAGCTTACATTTGGCATTGAAGTAGCAGTAAACGTGGGCCCAGATTTTTGGGGTGAGGATATGACTTGAGTGCGTTCGGTATTTGGTATGGAAGATGCCATATTACTGAAAGAAAAATATACAACAGAAATAGTACGAAAGAATGGTGCACTAACGTTATAACAAATGTTGAAAATGGGAGCACCCCCTGCGGCAATACAGGCCTCTATTCTGCGAGGACGGATTGATTGGCGGACACGTTCAAATATATACCGTGTGTGTGCCGAATTGTGCCACAAGATGCGATTATGCGAGCCTTTAATTCTTCGGGAATTTCAACTGTTGCTGTATAAACCAAATGTTTCAGGTGACCCCTAAAGGTATAAATCACATGCATTTAGGTTTGGAGATCGCAGAGGCCAAGGTTGTGTACCTCTTCGACCTACCAACGGAGTGGATATACGGTGTTCAAATAGTTACGAGCAACTAAACTGGAATGAAATGGGCTGGAGCGCCGTCGTGCATGAAGACATTTTCGATCTAAATTGTAATGGGACGTCTTCCAGTGGTGTAGGCAAGTCATGTTCAAGAAAGGTGGCGATAAACGTCTCCAGTAGCCTCGCTGGTAAAAAGAATGGATCTATCAAATGGTCGCCAACAATTCCGACCATTCATTCAATGGTGTTGATGGCGACTTTCAACTATTGCATGTGGGCTCTCGTCAGCCCATATGTGATTGTTGTGGAAGTTCGATATGGCGTCTCTGGAAAAATTTGCCTCATCGGTGAACAATATTTCTGCTAAATGGTGAGGATTGTCTGCAATTTTCCTGTTGCATCCATCGACACAAAAGCTACTCTTGCAGGAAAATCTGTTGGTACAAGTGCTTGCACTCGCTGGATGTGATAAGGATACAGAAGTTGATTTTCAATACCCTAAGCTGTCGAATGACTTACATGTAGTGTTGCAGCAACCTTTCCGGTACTTGTTGTAGGACTGTCCTCAAGTTCTTGGAGAACCACTCTTCGACATCTGGAGTTGATACTGTGCGAGGTCGCCAGTTTCCATTAGTAAGTTTTTCTAAAACATCCTGTTTCTCTAAGACGTTGATGGAGACGTGCAAACATAGTATGATGCGGGATGACACAATTAGGGGTACATTTCTTCATAAAGACGCATGGCTGCTATTGAATTACCGTTCGTTACGACCGTAAACAAAAATGCATATCGCACATTTCACTATTTGTGTAATTCATTTTGAAAGTATGAGCAACACTTGAACAATTTGACGCGACACGGACTAGTGTATGTATAAATGAAGCGAGATACGGAACTAGTAAATAACAGGTAGGTAACTTTCCTACGATATTTGTGCTTATTATTAAAGGTTGAGATGTGGCGCAGGACGGGCAATGGAATATATCAGATATGTCCCCCACATAAGTTTCATCACCTTGCATCTCTTAGAAACGAGGCGTTTTCGGTGAAATGTTTATTGACACGTATTATCATATATTTTTGTGCAGGGAATAATCATGTACTGAATTTTTTCGCAATATTAACGATACGCCCTGTATATATATATATAATATATATATATGTAATAATATAACTTAATAATAATATATATATATAATAATAACTAATAATAATAGCAACTATATGTATACAAATATAGCTATATGTATAACAACATATGTATGTAGCCTTAGCAATAATAACCAATAATAATATAATAATATGTAATATATGTAATATATAGCATATAATATATATAATAATATATATGCGCTTTCTTAATAGCAACAACAACTAGTAACTAATAATATCCCAACCATCTTTCTTCTCTATTAACTATATATGCTATTTCAACATATATGTATATGTATAATAATAATATATATATATAACTTAATAATAATAATATATATATATATATATTAATAAATAATAATAATAATAATGTATATATGTATGTGTTATTTGATATATATATATATATATATATATATATATATATATATATAATAATAATAACTATAACTCAACTATATATGTACAATATAGCAATAATATGCTAACTGTAGCACCAACTAATAATATGTCATAGCCAGCCAGCAGCCTTCCAACAGTATGTATGTTTATTCAATAACCATGTATTGCTGTGTAATAACAATATATGTATATGTAATAATATATATATATATGCTAACAATAACAGCAATAACCAATATGTATATATGTATATATATATATATATTAATAACTTAATAATAATATGCTAATAATATATGTAATATAATATCTTTATATATATGTAATAATAATAACTATTTATCTTCTTTTAACTCTCAACTCTACACCAACATATGCTTGCCTTAACTAATAATAATAATATATGCTATAATAACAATATATCTATATATAATATATATATATATGTTAAATTGCTACCCGCATTTCCGAAATGGTGATAGTTGTAACGTTTCTACAAAGTAACTTTGACTAAGAGCTCTGTCGAACATACTATGTCGCCATGCCAGAGCTCTATCGAGCTTACTACGTCGCAATGTCGTAAGGTAGTTCAATATTATTTTTTATTTATTAATAAAATGGCTGTGTAGTTGAGAATTACAATTTTTA
>JABUQX010077616.1:35000-38339 GCA_015478945.1 Trachelipus rathkii | reverse complement strand
TATATATAATATTATAATATATTATATATATATATATATAATATAATATATAGTATTACTATTAATATATATATAAATTATATACTTATATATATATTATATATATATATATATATAAAGTAGTATATAATATATATATATATTATATTTATTAATATATATATATAATATAGGATAATATATATATTATATATATATATATAAATATAATATATATAGATATACATATATATTATATAATATATATATATATAAATATATATATATTAATATTATACTATAAATATATAATATATATATATATATATTATATATATATATATTTATATATATATAATAATATTAATTATAATATATTATTATATTTATAGTAATATATATAGTAATATATATATATATTATTTATTAGAACAAAATTTTGTTTTTTTAAAAATTTAAGAAAATTGTAAATTTTTTGATTTTGGTGATCAATTGGAATGTTTTAGTTTCCAATTTCTTTTTTAAGAAATGACTTTAAAATTAAAATGTTATATTACTTACCCTAAAGTTTGTTTGTTTCCGATGGATTTTCAATTAAAAAGTTATTGCATTGAGAAACGATGAAGGCGTTACATTTTTCACAAACAGAATATTATCATATTTTTATTTTTATTTAGCTTTATTTTATTTTAATCAAATGTTTTTTTTATCATTTTAATTGTTTTTTTTTTTATTTAATGTTTTCTTTAATTTTTATTTAATGGTTCGATTTTATATTAATCCGATACATGATACTATCCAGCCTATTTTGTAACAAATGTCTTTCCACTTTTGAAGGCCAAAATGCATGTTATTTTTTTGATGCCTCTATTTGAAACTATAGAAACTTGTAAAGGAATAGATTAAATTGGTTTGTCTGAATAAGTATAAGTTTTTTTGAAACATTGTCCGTTTTCGGAGTGGGGATACCGATTGATATATAGACATCCAAGCAGGAATATATATTTCCATTTTATTTATCCGATTGATATCCATTATTTGTAAAATGTCAGCTTTTTGGATGCAAAATGTGTTTTTGAATGCCTAATAGATAATTAACCATTCATCTAAAGGATAGATAAATCAGATGCCTGATAGGTACGGTTTCGAAGCAGCGTCAGAATACCGGATTTTAAATATAGACGTCAAATTGATAGCCATTTTATTCCTTGCAATTGTCCTATTCATTGCTAAATGTCCAACTTCTTTAATGTCTAATGAATACCCAGGATATTCATCTATCCCTTAAAGCTTAAATGAATGTTTTGGACTTTTGGGTAACTTTTAAGCATCCAAAAAGAGGACATTTTACAAATAATTAGACAATTGGAAGGAATAAAATGTATATCTTGTGAAACATCAAAAATATTTTTAAAAATCCGGTGCATATTCCCGACGCATGCTCAAAACGATACCCCCACACGGAAACCAATTTCTTAATTCTAATATCCATTTGGATGATTTGTCTTTTGGTTGTCCAATCATTGGCATCCAAAAAAGGATACTATTATGCATCCAAAAAAAAAAGCGGACATTTGACAAACATAGGTATATATATTGGGACAATTAATAATATGGAATATTATCCCTGTGGCATGATGTCCATAATAATATTGGAAACCTAACAGATATGTTTCAAAATGATACCTATCGAAATTATAATCCCAACTTATACAATGTAGGGAGTGTTGGTGCAGACTATATAAGGCATACAAAAGCATTCTTAATTTATGCCCAAAAAAGCGGACATTTCGACAAACATAATGGTAATTAAAGTGGACAAATTATATTATATGTATATCCGTTGGATTGTCAGTTAAATTTTAACCTCGGTTAATCCGACGATGCCTCAAAAGGAAAATCCAACAGCCAATCACTTTCTTTTTCCATTGGATGTATGTTTTGGTTGTCCATTACGGCATCGCAAAAAGGATAGCTTTTATTATTGTTATTGCATCCAAAAAAGCGGGACATCTTAAACAACAAATATAAAATATATTAATTGGGACATAATAAGTGGAATCCCAATTGGAATGTGCATTAAATTATTCTTTTTTTACCCCCGGTTATCCCCAAACGATAATGTTTCAAAACGATACCTAAAGTCGGGCAACCTACTTTATCTATTCATTGCGATGTATGTTTTTGTCTTTGGCTTGTCCAATTCAGGGCCATCCAAAAAGGATAAAGTATAAGCATCCTAAACAACCCCATTAGACGAACAACAATGTATATGATAAAGTGACAAATTCAAGGATATCCCTTGGATGTACCATAATATTTTGACCTCCGGTAATCATCCCGACGATGCTTTTTCAAAACGATACCTATCGGACAACCAATTTTTATCTATCCATTGGATGTATGTTTTGGTTGTCATTAGGCATCAAAAAAAAACATTACTTTATGCAATCCAAAAAGCACATTTTAGAACAAACAAAAAGATATGATAATGAACAAATGGACAATTGTATAATGAATATCCTTGGATGTCCATAAAATTTCAGATTCCCGGGTTATCCCTACGATGTTTAAAAAGCAATGCCTAATTGGACAAACTTTATTTATTTTATTCCTATCCAATGGCAATGAAATATTTTTTGGTGTCCATTAGCAACCAAAAGGCTCCAACCCTTATACTATTATTGCAGTCCAAAAATAAGCGACATTTGATACAAACAAAAGAATATATTCAAAGTGGACAAATAGATGGGATATCCCATTGCGACACTTTTTACGTCCCAAGAATTGCAACGTTTGGATATCCAATTGATAACACTTTGTGCTGTTAGAGGTATATATATATATATATACATAATATATATATAATATATATATATATAACGCTAATTATCAAAAAATTATTCACTTTTTTTTAAAAAATATCTTAATAAATTAAAGTCATTTTTTTAAATAATTATATTTTAAAAGTATTGTCGGAACTTGTTGACATTACATGTCTCCGTTTACCACCTTAAATCTTTCATTGTTGGTATCAGTATACTTAGCAATATTATTCTTAAAAAAAAAAAAAAAAAAAAAAAAAAAAAAAAAAAAAAAAAAAAAACACTGACGGAGTCATAAAAAACCAAAACACGGTCCATATATATTTTTGAATAATGTCCGTCACCACTTAAATTCATAGTTAGTATCATAACACAGAATCCATATATGAAAAAAAAAATAAAAATTCAAACGACGGAGGTAATGCAATATATGGAACGATTTATGCTAGCACATTTTAGTACGTTTTTTGTTCAGAAATTTGCAGCGTTTTATTTTTTTTTTTTTTTTTTTTAACAATATCTTTCACAATATTCA
>JABUQX010077616.1:27500-32500 GCA_015478945.1 Trachelipus rathkii | reverse complement strand
ATAATATATAATCAATATAATAATAATATATATGGAAATACTTATATATAATACTCGTTATATGAAAAATATAATATATATATTAATAAATAATAAATAAAATAATATTAAATAGAAATAAATTAAAATTGTTTAATTTATACTTAATAATGTAATAATCATAAGAATTAAATAATAAATTAATAATAATAATAATAATAATTTAAAATAATAATAATATTTAATAATAAATATAATAATAATAAAATAATAATAATAATATTAAATATCTTTATTTTAAAAATTTGAGAACAATAATAATCATTGTTATAATAATTATATTTTAATAAAAGAATAAAATATATTAAAATATTAATCTAACGCTATTAATAATTAATAATAGAGTTAAATTTATAATAAGAAATTAGTGAATAATTTATTTTGCATTTCACTAATTAATAATATTAAAAATAATAATAATATTAAAAAATTATAATATTAAAAATAATAACCTACATATTAAACTCTTATGACCTTTAAATCATAATATTAGCTCATAGTCTGCTATTACAATAATGATAATAATGAGACGACTTTAAAATATAATTTAACTAATATATAAATTTAATATTAATAATAATATTTAAATTAATATTAATATAATATAATAATATTAAATTAATAGTAATTTATAAATTATATTAAATATTTAAAATAATAAATAATATATAATACTAAAAATAATAAAATAATATTAAAATTAATTACAATAATATAAATAATATTAATTAATGATTAAAATAATAATAATAATAAAAGGAATTACATAAATAAATATTAAAATTAATAATAATAAATATTAAATTATAATATAATATTAAAATATATAATTCAATTAAAATAATAATTAATAATATTAAAATAATAATATCAATATTTATAGATATAATAAATTAAATATTAAAGTAAATAATAATAATATAAAAAAAATTAATAATGAATATTAAATAAATAAAAACAATATTAAAAATAAAAATTAATACTTAAAATAATCATTGAATATTAACTGAGAATATTAATAATAAAATAAAAATTAAACTAAATAATAATAATATTAAAATAATAATAATAATATTAAAATAATAATAATAATATTAAATAATATAATAATATTAAAAATAAAATAATTTCTAAATATTCAAACAAATATTTCTCATAACTTTTAATAAAGTCGAGAGACATTAATATATAAATGGAATAATAATATTTAAAAATAACAAAAAACAATATTAAAATAATAATAATAAGTATTTAATACATAGATTAATAAAAATAAAGTCTAAAATTATTTTTATTATAATTTTAATAGTTTACAAAACAATAATAATAATATCTTTAAAAGTATATCATTAATTAGGCTTTTTTTTAATTTCTTAAGAAAGTTATCTTAAAAATTTTTTTATTAAATTAATTATAATTTATTCTTTACAATTTTTAATTATAAAGAAATTAAAATGGTATGGGTATTCATTTTAATAAGAATATTCGTAGTCGGTATAAAAATCAATAATTGATCGTCTTCAAAATATTAATAATAATAATAAATATAATTAAATACTATTAAATATTTATAATAATATTAAAATATAATCCTAATAATTATAAAAATTATAATAAAGTTAAAAATAGGAACCAATTATGGATTTAAATAAAAAAAAATAATAATAATAAAATAATAATAATAATTATTAAAATAATATAATAATATTTTCACCTTGCTGAGATTTCACATCCTGGACCCTAGCGGCAGATCTAAGCGTGGCTACAGTTGTTTTGACACACTAACCTAAAAACGACGAGACAAAAAAGAATTTGAGGGAGAAATACTTCTACTGTCCAAGAAGAGCAATACTACGGTTCCTCCCGCTCGCGCACAATGCTGACGTAAGGGCCAAACGGTGGTATTTACAAATACAAATTGATTGCAGGTATGGGTATTGCATTTCACTTATACATAATGACCCACCGGTTTTGGTATTAATATTTAATATTCACCATGCGCCGGGCACCCTGTTTGGCCTACGATTCGAGTGCAGAAGACCCGTCAGCGAGAATACGTAGCCAATGCTCTCTTGGACAGTAGAAGTAATCTCGGTTTCTCTTTTGTCTCGTCGATAGCGAGTTGGTCAAGCACTTGCACGCTCATCTGCTAGGGGTCCAGAATCGAATCCCAGCATGGTGAAATTACATCCAGGGGGTATTTAAAAATACAAATTTGATTGCAGGGGTATTTGCATTTCACTTCTTTACATTAATACCGGTTTTGGCTTATTTAATATTCACCATCGGCGGCACCCTGTTTGGCCTAGGTTCGACCGTGCGAGCAGGAGGAAATACTTTAGTTAATGCTTTTCAAATTGGACCAAGTAAAAGTATTTTCCTTCGGATTCTTCGTTTTTTATCTGTCGTCAGCCATGTAGTGGTTCAACACTTGCACGCTCAATTGCTAGGGTCCAGGAATAGAATCCCAGCATTGGTTGAAAATGCATCAAGGTATTTTCAAATACAAAATTTGAATTATAGAAGTATTCATTTTAACTCTATACATAATAACCCCCGGGTTTTGTTATAATAATTCACCATGCGCGGCACAATTTTGGCCCCTACGTCGACTGTGCGAGCGGGAGGAATACGTATTAGTAATGCTCTTTCTTCTAACGTTCACTTAGAAGTATTCCGGATTTCTTCTTTTTCAGTCTGCGTAGTCGTAGTGGATCAAACACTTGCACGCTCATCTCGCTTAGGGTCCAGGTCGCATAATCCCACGCATGGTGAAAGTGCATCAAGGGGTATTTACAAAATATATTATCATAATATATATATATTATATATACTATATATATATATATATATATATAATATATATATAGTATAATATTATATTATATATTATATTATATATATATCTTTTTTATTATTTGTCGTATCAATTTGAAATTTTCACTGTGCAAACTTTTTAAAGACTTATAGGATTTTTAATTCTTTTTCTTTCACGTTTACAGTTAAAACAACGATAAGTAAAAACGATTGATAATAGAGGGATTATTATAATAATATATATATAATATTTATATATATATATATATATATATATATATAATTATATATATATATTTTTATTTAATAAATGAATAATATAAAGTTTTATATCCATAACTTTCCAATATATATATATATTAATATATTTGCGCAGAACACATGGGATGAAATTGAAACTGTGCATTCTCTATATAAATACAAGAAATATATATGAAATAAAAATTTTATAGGTTATGAAATATACAAAATTAAAAAAATAAAATCGTCTTCAAAATTAATATCCTGTATATTAGTAGTTTGCTTTTATTCAAAAAAATATATTTAAAACAAGAAACACATTCTACTTTTTGGATTTTGAAGAGGAGGAGAGAGAGTGTGTGAGAGAGAGAGAGAGAGTAGAGAAGAGAGAGATCGAGAGACAGACTGAGAGAAAAGAGATTAGATAGGCAGTGAGAAGCAGAGACTGAGTAGAAAGATAGACAGAGAGAGACGGAGAGAGAGAGAGAGAAGAGAGGAGAACAGAGAGAGAGAGAGAGAGAGGAGAGAGGGAGAGAGAGAGAGAGAGGATGAGGAAGAGAGAGAGAGGACAAGTAGTCAAACGATGAGAGATAAAAAGAGACAAAGATAGAGACAGAGACAGAGATAGAGAGAGAAACAAAATTGAATAAAAGAACTTAACCTGAGAAGAGACAGAGTTGAGAGATATTCATAGAGAGAGAAAAAGAGAGAGACATGAGAGAGACAGAGACAGAGACAGAGAAAGAGAGAGAGAGAAGAGAGAGAAGGAGAGAGAGAGAGAGAGAGAGAGAGAGGACAGAGAGAGAGAGAGAGAGAGAGACAGAGAGAAGTAGAGATACAGAGACGAGGAAGAGAGAGAGTGAGAGAGAGAGAGAGAGAGGTAGAGAGAGAGAGAGAGAGAGAGAGGAGAAGTGTGTGAAAGAGTGTGTAGAAATTTCACAAGTTTACAAACTTTATTAGTTCTTTATCTTATTTTCAAATTTTAATCTTTATTAATACCTTCGTGTCCGATTTCATCCTCGAAATTAACAATTAATTTGCATCAGATTCTATTTTAATTAGTTTTCTCTGCTTCAAGAGCATAAATTAGAAAAGCTGTACTTCTAAATTATAATTAAAATTCAATAGTTTTCTTTGGCTGGTCAGAATTGGAAAACCCCTTTGTTAGTTATTGACAATTGTTCAATGTCTCAAATAATTGTATGAATGATTACAATATTATTTATGATATATATACATGTCATCTTTTTTTTTTAGTTCATGCAAATGGCGTTAGAGAAAGAAAATTTTAATAAACAGTATATGTATAACAATTTTCAACGTATTATTGACCTTACTGGTTTGGACATCTGCTGTAATAATAATGAATAATATTTCACGTAAATATTTTCCTAAACCCCAAACTTTGGAGTTTTTGGTTTGTCGAAACCAGTGTCAGGTTGGTGGAAGGATTACTTAACTTCCAATAACAATAACATAAACAATAATAATAATAACTATTAACAAATAATAATAATAATAATAATAATAATAATAATAATAATAATAATAACAATAACACATAACAATAACATAACAATAACAATAACAATAACAATAAAAATAAAAATAAAAATAAAAATAAAAATAAAAACGGTAAAAATATTTAATAATAAAATTAAATAATAATAAATAATAATAATAATAAAATAATAATAATAATAATTAACTAATAATAATGAAATAATAATAATTAATAATGAATAATCAATAATCATAATCATAATCATAATCATAATCATAATCATAATCATAATAATAATAATCATAAATAAATATAGATAAATAATAATAATAATAATAATAATAATAATAATAATAATAATAATAATAATAATAATAATAATAATAATAATAATAATAAT